>JAPVLO010000796.1:600000-887309 GCA_027257055.1 Cephalopachus bancanus | reverse complement strand
AATATTTCTTCTAGAAACATTTAAATCCTTATTGGTAACTGAAATGGAGAATTTCAAGAGGGAATAGAGAATTTATAATTTTGTCCTTCTTTATGGCTGTGTAATATTCGATCGTGTATATGTACCCCATTTTTTTTTTTGAGTTGGAGTCTCACTCTGTCACCCAGACTGGAGTGCAGTGGCCACTCCTGGCTACCACAGCCTCCACCTGCTGGGCTCCGGCGATCCTTCTGCCTCAGCCTTCCGAGTAGCTGGAATTACAGGCACACACTACTATGCCCGACTGATTTTTAAAAAATTTATTGTAGAGATGAGGTCTCGCCAAGTTACCCAGGCAGGTCTCGAACCCACGGGCCAGGCAATCCACTCACCTCAGCCTCCCAAAGCGCGGGATTACAGGCTGAGCCACCGAGCCCGGTTATGTACCCCATTTTTTAAATCCCCCACTGGGAATATGCCCGGAGGAACTCAGATCACTCTATGAAAAAGATACCTGCACACGTATGTTTATTTCAGCATTGTTCACAATAGCAAAAACATGGAACCAACTGTGCTGCTCATCGAAAAAGAACTGAATTTCATAAATTTTATAAAAATGAGATGCCATGTGAATGGAGGCTGGTGCTGGTTAGGATTATGCCTCTAGGCAGATGAAGGCTCATGTGATTATTTAACTTTGTTTAACTTGACTATTTTTTTCCACTCTAGTTCTAGCATAAATGTTCCTTGATATGCGCAGGACCACCTCTTATTCTTGTGTTTTTCTCATCCTTTACTACAACATACAGATTCTGCTGAATAAATCACATCCGAGTTGTAGGCTTTTATCATTTGGAATACTATAAAATAAATAATACGATAAAAAATATCTGCCTGATGAAACAGGAAGAGACAGAGATAAGATGTCAGAATAAAAGCCTTCCCTGTCATTTGGGCCCTTCCTGTGCTCATCATTTCTGAATATTGTGCAGTGCATTTCATAGCACAGGTCTGTGAAGAAGTATTTTATATGACTTTTATTTAAATAATCTCAACTCAATTGGAAAGATGAATCTCCCATGTGGTAATCTGAAAATGTATGGCAAGAAATGTTCACACTCATTCATTTGACTTGCAGTTGGCATCATATGCTCCTGGAGTTATGGAGTTTGTTTTGTAAGATGAAGCCTCAAGATTCCCTTTTCTTTAGAAATCCCATCTGAGAGTTGTTACTGATTAAAACTATCCCCAATGCTGCCATATTTGGATGCTTCTGTATAATGGCAGCAGACTCACCCAAATTTGAGAGCCATTTTAAATTATGACCTTATTTCTGCAGAGAAGCCCTGTGATTTTTTTCCCCTTAATTTGTGATTCCATTGAACTCAGGATAGTTCATCATTGTGGGCAAAAGATATGAATAGACTTGTTCTCAAAAGAAGACATACAAGCAGC
This sequence comes from Cephalopachus bancanus, assembly GCA_027257055.1. Lineage (NCBI taxonomy): Eukaryota > Metazoa > Chordata > Mammalia > Primates > Tarsiidae > Cephalopachus > Cephalopachus bancanus. Next base: position 885,875 of record JAPVLO010000796.1, on the reverse strand, counting down.
CAATAGATAACATGAAAAAATGCTCAGCCTCACTAGTCATCAAAGAAATGCAAATCAAAGCACACTGAGATACCACCTAACTCCATCATCAATCACTCAGAAAACAACAGATGCTGGAGAGGATGTGGGAAAAAGGTAACATTTCTACACTGTTGGTTGGAGTGTAAATTGGTACAACCTCTATGGAAAACAGTATGGCAATTTTCAAAAGATCTAAAAATCGACCTTCCATACAACCCCACAATCCCCCTAATGGGAATATGCCCAGAAGAACTCAAATCACTCTATGAAAAAGATACCTGCACACATATGTTCATTGCAGCATTGTTCACACTAGTAAAAACATGGAAGCAACTGTGTTGCCCATTGAAAAAGGACTGGATTTTAAAAATAGGTTACATATATGCGATTGAATATTACACAGCCATAAAAAATGACAAAATTATGAACTTCACAGCAACTTGGATGGACTTAGAGTCTATGATACTGAGTGATCTATCACAGAAATAAAGAACTGAGTATCACATGTTCTCAATCATAAGCAGACCTTGAACAATTATCATAATACTATAAGAAAAGGTTTGGAGTAGTGGGAATCTGCCAGGAGAGGGGAGCATACATCATCAACAAGGGTACCTGCATAATGAGCATGTGTATAATTAACGAATTGTACTCCACATCTTTAAAACAAAAGAAAATACTAAAAATAAAAAAAAGAAGAATGAGTGGCTTAATCAATTTCCCTCATGCTACCAACTTGGTCACTGTGAATCTAAATAGCTGTTTTTGTTTGGATAAATCAGCAGTGCTATCTTGTGACCTTTGTAAAAAGGTAGAGCCTAGTAACTAACGGCGGTGGGGGTGGGAGTGAGGTCATACAGGAAATAGGTAATTGAGGCTCTCATATTTCTTTATTTCAGATCAGTCTTTGATCTGAGGAAGTAGTATGGTGAGTATCTTCAGCACATTTTCATAACCAGTCACCTCTTTGCAAAACAAAAGCCACAGCTGAATATTTGTAAACTGTTTTCATATAGTCCATACTCTGGTGATGGACATTGATTTGCCAGTGAGAAAAATCAATTTTGACTATTTTCTCTATTAGATCATGTCATGAGCATCTTGTACCAAAATTACTGCCAAAATTTTCCTGAAGATACATGGAGTTTTTGAAGGGAAGAATAAGAAAGTATTATCTTGGTTGAACATGGTGGCTCACACCCCTACAATAAATTAAAAAATTAACCAGGCATGGTGGTGTGTGCTTGTGGTCCCTGCTGTTCAGTAGACTGAGGTGGGAAGATCGCTTCAGCCCAGAAGTTCCAGGCTGCAGTGAGCTGTGATTGCACCTCTGTAGTTCAGCCTGGGTGGCAAAGTGAGACCCTGCTTAGAAAAACGAAGAGAGAGAGAGAGAGAGAGAGAGAGAGAGAGAGAGAGAGAGAGAGAGAGAGGAAGTTACCAAAGCCATGGAGGGATGAAGAGGTAGCAGAGGTTAAAAGAAAGTGAGGTCAGAAATGTAGATGAATTGGAAGGGACGATCATACCAAATTTTTCAATTTTATTCTGGGCTACGTGGAAAGTAATGAGAGAGTTGCTTTTGTGTTTCTCATAATGTTTCCTTCCTTCCTCGGCCACCTACCAGCATCAATCCCTTACTGTCGGGGTCTCTGCCAGCCCCGACTTATATGAGGGTAAGGTTAGACCGCTTCGGTGGATCAGGATGGAGAGACGAAAATGACTCTAAGGCCATTCTTCTGGGAACAGTCTGATCAGGACTGAAGCCAAATTTTATTTGAACTCCTTCCAACTTATATACCTTTTTCCATACCCTCCATTAGTGTGTCAATCACTTTGGGGGCGTACACATTCCTATGCAAATTACACATCATGAGACTTGCAAATTCCAAGCAAACAATTACAATTCCATGATACATGATGTGTTTCACAAAACTTACATTAAATTTACAGGTATACAATTTTAATACAGATTGTTCAAAGTGTTCTCCACAATGTTCAATAAATCATTCACATTATACTCTTTGTTCCAGACCCTGATTAATACAAAAACTTTTCTAAGTTAAATCCAATTTTACTGACTCCTAATATTTTTAACGATTAATATTATCAATTTAACACTATACTATAATCTGTAAGTTTACTTAAATGACTCAGTTATTCTATTAATCTATTATGGTTTAATGTAGTGTCCTGTAATTCTATAACAATTAAAACTTATTCTTAAATTATAAAACCTTACATAACTTAAATGAATTTCCTATGTCTAAACTTTAATTTTTGTAATGATTGACCTTTAATACTATGCTTTATCATTAATTCTTTTATAAATCGTATAGTAACTATTATATTTAAATAATGTAGCCAAAAGAAACAAAACAGCAAGCATAAATTTACTCAAATATACTCTAAAACGTAACTGTAAGTGTATAAATTATATTTTATCCTAACAAGTCTACTCTAGAAATCATATAGTAGCTTTCACACTCCTGAGTAAGGAAATGCATGGCCACATGGCCTCGGGCTGAGGTAAACAGAGGCAGACAGAGTTTCGATATGAAACAAAGGCATAGTCGCCAAGTTAATGGCTTTGGGGTGCAGACAGTTTTTGGTATTTAACAAAACAAAGACAAGGAAATGCATAGCCTGTAATGGGACCAGGCAATAAGACTATGATGGTAATTTAGTCTCTAATCTTAGCTCTAGGGGAAACTGCTTAAGAGTTGACTCACCAGTCTACCAAGAAAATAGAAGTTTGAAAAATATCTAAAAAGAAATACAACTTAGAATCATATAAGATAATTCTGCTGAGCAGCTTTCCATCAGGCTTTACTGCCACGTATGCACACTGGTCACCAATCGCATGCCAATATTATAGGTATAACTGACATCCTATGTCAGAGGCGATCTTCCAGATGGGCCTTTACAGGCCTCAGCCATGTAGCTATAGATGTTGGCTCCCAACACCTTACTCTCTTGCTTATGCATTATGTATGCAGTTATTATTTATACAGTCTGGAACAGTTGGATGTTTTTGACATCAGTGTCTGCACAACCTCCACTTTTTCCTTTACTCCAAGATTAGGAATCAAAAAGGACTTCTTGGATGATGTTTTTTCCTGATCAAAACTTTAAGAAACAACAAAAATAATAATAGTTATCTTTTATAGTGTTATGTCTATTAACCAAGTTAATTATTCACACATCAAGCCTCTGAGGCAGATACTACTATCATACCCCCTTTGCAGAAGAAGAAACTGGCTTAAGACATTGAATAATTTCCTTAAGTGCGTGTAGCAAGATAGCAGTGGAGACATCATCTCCATTTCTAATCAAATGACATGCAATTTTTTCAGCCAAACACTAAGGATCTTTTATACAGAGCTTAAATTCCATCTAGATTGATCAGGTTTCATGTGCCAGCTCCATGATTTATTAAATTTGGACTAAGAGGAAAGGTATCTAACCCTTGACTCAGTGAACTTATCCATAAAATTAACTTCCTCAAAATTAAATGAGATAATACATGTGAAGTACTTACAGACATTACTGTATGATGAGTACTTAACTGATATCAGCTATAATCATTGCCTTAATATTTTCATATAGAATAAATAATGCATCAGAACACAAAGAAATATTTACATGTAAATTAATATATATTTTAAATTATAGGAATATACACTCAGGGTATTGTTTGAGCACGACATAGGTAAAACTATGCCATATTATCAATATACCACAGACACGTGAATATATATATATATTTTTTGAGTTGGAGTCTCACTCTGTCACCCAAACTGGAGTGCAGTGGCCGCTCCTGGCTACCACAGCCTCTACCTGCTGGGCTCCGGCGATCCTTCCACCTCAGCCTTCCGAGTAGCTGGAATTACAGGTGTGCACTACCACGCCCAGCTAATTTTTTGATTTTATTGTAGAGATGAGGTCTCGCCTTCCCAGGCGGGTCTCAAACCCGCGGGCTCAGGCAATCCACTCACCTCAGCCTCCCAAAGGCACGGGATTACAGGCTGAGCCACCGAGCCCGGCTACGTGAATATTTAAAAACAATAATGATTCACCTTACCTCTGTTTTTTAAATGCATACTTTGTAGTTATACAGTTAAAAATTGTAGTTAAAGTTATAAGAGTTTTCTTCCTTGGCAAGTAGGAGTTCAACTATAATTTTTCTTATCATTAAAGAATAAGACTTTTATTCATGTGACTGGTTATCCCATAGGATGGGAGTGGTTACACAGTAATGAATGTTAAAAGTATTGTGATTATTTATTATTATTCATGTTACACAAATGTTTTACTCATCAGAAAACTTTATCTTATCGTGGCCATAAACTAGTAATAGAGAAATAGAGTAAGTGATTGCTATTAGTTTTTGTTTGCAATGTTGTAATAGATCGAATGCTAGCAGCTTCTATTAGGAGAGATGAGTGGTATTTCTGAAGCTTGTGAATAATGTTCCTTGGCCAGGTTTTTAATATACTCCTGATATGTACCATTATTTAATTAGCATAATTTCACTCCTCCTTTTGGGCTTGCTCTTGGCTTATCCCCTACAGAAAATCGGATGACTTTTATTTTGAAATACGTTATAGCACATGGATTTTTACAAAAGTTATCAACATCATCCTGACCCCACCATCTCTTAGAAATATAATTCCCATGTAATTGGCAACATGGAATAGCTGGAAGAAGATTCTCCAATTTGCTGCTACCCCAAATCTATGAAAGCTAAATAGAAACCTGCTGAATCTTTTCTTCAAATAAAATGCTATGAACACCCATGTTTACCAAAGAAAGAAAGAAAGAAAACTGCTCTTGGAGCTGGTGGTAAATAGACATAGTTCTCTGTTCTCAGGGGCTCTCCAGAACAAACCCAAGTCCCTGAAGACTAGCCTCTGCACTTGATATTGTGTAGTATATCCCTGGATAAGCCCAACTGTAAAAGACTTATGTGTTTTGACTAACAGTTGTTGGCTCCTTGTAGATCTGTGCTTGTAGATGATGACTTGGTCTGTACCAAATAACATTATATAAGAAGAAGCTCTTTATTAAACCTAGAGTAGAGATGTTATGGAAGTGTTTGTTCATTTACACCCTAAGCATGGTCAGGGGCAGTTTCTCTCTGGTCTTAGGATTTTCATGAACAATTTTCTGATTGAGTGAAGAGAGGACAATCATCATAGATGTAGTGATCTTTGAATTTGGCCATTTTATGAAGCGTTACTTTATAGGGTCTTTCACAAGGGAGTTTATAGATTTTAGAAAGTACATGATGAACTTATAAAATGATAAGTGATAGCATTGAATGTGAGAAGTAACATTTTAAGAAATAAGACTAGACACATGAATTCTCATTTTATATAGTGCAGACTATTTTCCATATTCCATTAACAGCTTTTGAGCAGTAAGCTTGTAACAATAGGAAATCTCTGAAAGAAATATGAAATTTTCATAAATATTGCCCTCAAGGATTATACATGTAAGGAAAATTTTTTGTAGAAGTAAATGCAAATAGGATTGAGTATGATGAATAATGTCTGTAATCCCAGCACTTTGGGAGGCTGGGATGGGAAGATTGCTTGAGCCCAGGAGTTGGAGATTAGCCTAGGCAACATAGTGAGACATCGTCTCCAAAAAAAAAATAAAAAAAAAAAAATTAGCTGGGCATTGTGGCTCCTGCCTATAGTCCCAGCTACTCGGGAGATTGAGACAGTAGGCATGCTTGAGCCCAAGAGGTTAGGTTGCTGTGAGCCATGGTTGTGCCACTGTGCTCTAACCTGGATGACAGCGTGAGACTCAAACACATACATACACAAACAGAAATGCAATTAAATATAGAAAGTCTGATAATCTGAAGGATGTGGACTCTTAGTTGAGTGATTTTACTCATCTCAATAGAGAACTATATTCTTATATTATTTATGTAAGGTTTTTGAATATTTATATATATATATTCAAATTTATTGTTTTCCTATGTCAACTTCTGAGAATATAGTTGATGTCATCTATCACCTGGTAAAGAATTCAAAGATAGATGATTAAATCTAAAATTGAAAATCAATAAATATTTGTGTTTATTGTTAAAGACTGGGTAGATGGACATAAATTACTTTTCATGTTAATGTGCTAAAATGTACATATCATGAAATTAGATGAAAAGTATTATTTTAAATGAGGTATTTATCAAAATGCAATTATTACCATTTTCTAATTATGACAAAACATACAATAATTACAGAATTCTTATTATTTTGTTTTTCTTTGTGGTTAAAAATCATCAAAATGAAAACACATCATGCCCAAATTATGTCATCTTTGTGAACATTTTTCTCGTCAGTTAGCTGTCATTTGCATTTTGTCTCATCTTCACTGAGTCATCTTTAATAGTAACTGTTAATTCTAATTACATGTACACTGGATGCCCAAATTAGCAAATTGAGTGAAGGTCTAAGAAACTGTCCTAAGAAAGACAAACCCCCTCAAGAGTTAACTCCTTGTCAGTGAGCTGATGGCATCATTAATTTCCTGTCTAGACATCGTATCTGTTTTTTAAGAAAGCAACAGAAGAAGTTCTCAGCAATGCTGAAAGTTAACACGGCAGGGTTACGGTGGCTGTGTGGCTCTAGGGGATCATCTCTCCGCCATGGGGCTCTCTTCAGGGTTTGACTGTGGTGTGGTCTGGGTGTGTCTTCCAGAATTTTTGTATGGAGACCTAACAGCCAGTACGATATTGTTAACGTGGAGGGACTTTAGAATGTGAGATTCGTGACTTTATGAAAGAGGTTGAAAGGAGTACTTGAGACTACTTTTACTCTTCTGTCTTCTACCATGTTTGGACACAGCCAGAGGAAGCAGAAGGCAGCCTACACCAAATATCACATTTCTGGCCCCTTGGTCTCGGACCTCGTAGCCTCCAGAACCATAAGAAATACATTTCTGTTCCGTATAATTTATCAATTTCAGGTTTTTTGTTACAGCAGCTCACATGGATTGAGATTATGTGCAAACGTAAAATAGTAGCTTTAGGAAACTCTGGAGAATAACAATACAATATTTTTCTTTATATTAATATTTCACATGAGATAATATCTATTCACATCATTTCTGTTCCCAAGTTCAGATATGGTTTTCAGTGAGTATCATGCAAAGCACATCCAAAGTTTCCATGATATTTTTTGTCAGAGTCTCACTCTGTTACCCAGGCCGGAGTGCAGTGGCATGCTCACAGCTACTGCAGTCTTGACCACCTGGGCTCAGCTGATCCTTTTGCCTCAGCCTTCCAAGTACCTGGCATTACAGGCACATACCAACATGCCCTGCTAACTTTTTTATTTATTTTAGAGATGAGGTCTCACCAACTTGACCAGGCTCGTCTCAAACCCTTGGGCTCAGGCAATCCTCTTTCCTCTACCTCTCAAAGTCTGAAATTATAGGCATGAGCCACTGTGCCTGACCTCCATGGATCTTTAATTCATATAATTGGGAATTTTTATCCAGAATTACCTTAAAATACTATATATTTTATATTTTGCATATAAGGACTAGTAGTTAACAACATTTTCGTTAAAAGACTACCTAGAAATATAATTCTTAGAAATATGCACACAGTTTCATTTGATAAATATGCAGTGGAATATCACATAGAATGAATTATCACTAAATATATTCTTACACTTGAAATATTTTCCAAAACTAAAACTGTCAGATAATAGGAAATTTGAATTATTTTACTGTAATGCTTAATGGTTTATTTAGTTTTTCAAACTTAAAAATTATTTTGAAATTTAAAAGAAAATCTCTGAAAAAATTTTTGTGGAAACAGATTAGGGTTAATTATACAATTTTAATTTTGCCAAAGATGAGTGCTTTTCAAAAGAAAAGGTAATTATTTAAAAATGTCTTACCAATTGTTTTCAGGGGTCATATCACTTAATATTATATTTCTAGGCACCATCCCATAGTGAAGTCTTCCTTAACTCAAATGTTTAAGGCTCTGGTATCCAAATGCCTGTACCATATTGTAGCTTCTCTTTTTGGCTTTTTGACTGACTTAATTCTACTGCGTTTCGGTTTCTCTCTCTCTCTCTCTCTCTCTCTCTCTCTCTCTCTTTCTCTCTCTCTCTTTCTCTCTCTCTCTCTCTCCCTCCCTCTCTTCCTCCCTTCCCCCTTCCTCCCTCTGTTTGCCTCTTTTGTTGAATTGGGATCTCACTCTATCACCCAGGTTGGAGTGCAGTGGTATGATCATGGCTCACTGCAGCCTCAAATTCCTGTATTCAAGCAATCCTCTAGACTCAGCCTCCTGAGTAGCTGAGACTACAGGTGTGAACCATCATGCCTGGCTAATATTTTGATTTTTTTGTAGAAAAAAGATCTCGCTACATTGCTTAGGCTGATCAGTTTTTTCTTAATTTTAGCAAAATGTAGAGAATTAAATGAGTATTCATGCTTGCTGCATAGTGTGCAATAAATGTTGAATAAAGAAAAATATTTTTACCTGTTTTGTGTACCATAAATTTCTTAATTATAATTTGAATAGTAATCAGATGCATAAAATACTACCTGAATAAGTTTGTTCAAGGTATTGAATGATGAAAATAAAATAATTAAATAAAAAACCAAAAGATATACAATGCAACTATATATGTTTTCTAAATATTGTTGATGCATATACATAATTAAGACTGAGGAATTGGTAAATACCATTACTCTAAAATAATTATCTCTCTTTGGTCCAGATATTGCTAGAGATAGAACACACACATTAAAGTTGAAATTAGGATAGGATAGGTTGTCTTCAGTTTGATTTTGTTTTTTAATAATACAAAGCAGATATATAGGATTCGTTATTACATAAATCCATAAAATGTTCTTAATAAAAGGACCAGTTAAGACTAAATGAACTGACATTTAATATATCATAACATATTAATTGTGGAAAAACTGTGTGAATTTTCCTTTAATCTCTAGAAGTATTTTATTCCCACAATCCTCCCCCCACCCTAATATGTGAAAGAAGTAATTTAAGTATCGAGCATTACACTTTATTGCATGGATTACTGCAATTAACTGTGCATCCCCAAGCAGTATATAACCATTATGCAAAACCATTGTGAACAGATGATACATTAAGAAGCACAACTGCTGTGCATCTGGCCTTTGATTCTGAGAAATATAGCAGTAGAGATGGAATTTGCAAATGGAAAATCAACCCACAGTCAGAGTGAGAATGACCCACAGTCAGAGTGAAAAGTGACATTTTCTTTGCTGGTTTGAGAATGAGAAATCCATTTCTGCTGCACAAAACAGTTAAAATGAAAGTTGAAGAAAATCAGTAAAAGAAAATGAAGTGTTTCACTCCTCCTTGCTTCTTTAGTGGGGAAATAATTCAAGTGAATTCTGCTACTACAGAGAAAAGGAAGAATTTGTTACACTGTATATTTTCCCTCTGGGATAACTTTACACTTTTATTTCCCAACATTTTTTCCTCTTATATTTACTCTAATGAGAGAAAATTGAAGGTAGTTGATAGTACATTACTCTAGAAGTTATCATGGTCTTGTTCTACTTATGCTTTTATTGCTGCCTGTATGACCTTGATAAAGTATATTTTTCTGCACTTCTCTTTTATCCATATGAAGAATAATAATAATTAATATATACCACTATGTACTTAATTTTCATGTAGAAATTAAATGATTAGTAATTGATTAATAGATTTATTTAGCTACATACATTTTATAATTGTATTTATCTTTCTGTTTTTGGCACCTCAGGCGCAGAGGGATAAATGTATGATGTTTTTGTTCATGGTACACTATCCTCATACCTCATCTTTTCTTACCCTTTTTTCCTTGCTAATCCTCATTTCTCTTTTTATGCACTTTTCTAATAAATTAGGCTAATATATGTACTTTGATGAGTTTATATTACATAAACTATGTCCCATTTAATGTCTTTTGTGCTTAATTTATATAGTTATAACTCATTATAGTTTGATATTGACTGTACATCAATTCTTCTAAAATATTCATTTGTACATATTTAGTATAATTTACTTATTTATTATGTAAATAATGTTGTCTCCAACTCTTCTAGATTACCTCCAGTTTTCTGTTACTGCAAACAAGGCTGAGATAAAGCGTGGTGGGCTATATGTACCTTTCTGTTCTTGTGCAGAAGTTTCTCTAGGCTTAAACTCATGAGTGGAATGACTGGATCAGAGGTTATGTTTCATTTCATTTTACTTCATTTCAATTCATTTTAAGATACACTTAATTTAATTGAATGCTTTACATTTTTATTTAAGGAGTTGATGCTTGTATCCACAAATTTTGAGAATTAGTATTTGTTGTTTTGCTGTGTCCTGAGCATTATGCAGTTATTAGATATTATAAAATCTCCAGATATGTGGAACTTTTTTCATCTTAATCAACTTTATTTTAAGGCAACTTTAAGTTCACAGCAGAATTGACCAGAAGGTGCAGAGATTTCTCATACCCCTGCCTTCATACAGACACAATCGCCAGACTCTGGACCTTCGGCAACACAGTGGTACTTTTGTTACCATCAGTGAACCCATGCTTATAAACCATCATTATCCAAAGTACATGGTTCACACTAGCATTTATTATTGATGTTACAATTTCTATCGATTTGGACAAAAGTATAATGACAAGTTCCACCAATTTAATGTCATATAGAATAATTTCACTACCCTAAAAATCCTCTGTGCTTTGCCATTTATCTCTCCCTTCCCCCTAACCCCTGACAACCACTTATCTTTTTACTGTCTCCACAGTTCTGACTTTTCCAGTATGTCATATAGTTGGAATAATGAAGTATGTAGACTTTTCAGATTGGATTCTTTCACTTAGCAATATGCATTTAAGTTTCCTTCACATCTTTTGATGGATCATTTCTCTTTACTGATGATATTCCATTTCTGAGTGTACCACAGTTTATCCATTTACCTACTGAAAAACATCTTGTTTGCTTACACGTTTTGGCAATTATGAAGAAAGCTACTGTAAACATTGATGTACAGGTTTTTGAGTGTATATGTTTTTGATTCATTTAAGTAAAGAACAAGGAGTGCAGCTGCTAGGTCTTATGGTAAGAGTATGTTTAGTTTTTTAAGTATATGCCAAATTGTCTTTCAAAGTGGCAGTCCTATTTTCTAGTTCTACAGATATTGAATGAGAGACCCTGTTTGTTCATATTCTTGCAAGCATTTTGTATTGTAAGCATTTTGGATTTTGACTATTCTAATAGGTGTGTAGTAGTATCTCGTTGTTTTATCTTGCAATTTTCTAATGTCATAATGTTGAATTTCTCTACATATACTTTCTATGTGCTTCCTTCCATTCTGTATATATCTTCTCTGCAGAAATGTCTCCTCAGGATTTTTGCCCATTTTAATCAGATAATTGGTTTTCTTGTTGTTGAGTTTTAAGAGGTCTTTGTATATTTTGAATGAAAAGCCACTATTAGAAGTGTCTTTTGAAAATACTTTCTCACAATCAGTGACTGGTCTTCTCATTATCATGATGTGGAGTCTTTAAACTATAGTTTTAAAATTTTCATTTGTTATGAACAGAGACCATAGTGAGTCACATAATTCTTTAAAAATTTATTGCTGCTTTGTTTGTAGAGTCTAGGGTCAATTTTTGTGAATGTTTCACAAGTGCCAGAAAGTATTTATTACTTGCAACAGGATCTGTGAAGGTAAACATGATGTACGATTTAATAGCATAGACTTTGAAATCCAGAGGAATTGATTTTGAAATCCTTTTTGCCACTTCTTTCTGAACAATCTTGGGTAAATTACTTAATCATTCTGTGCTTAATTTTTCCACATAAAAAATTGAGATAACAACAAAACCTACACCAAGGATTTTAACTGAAGATCACATGAAATAATTTACATTAGTTACTTACACTCTGCAAGACAATAAGCGTTAGATGATATTATACTTATTATTTCTTGGTTTGAATTAATTGTGAAATTAATTGAATTTCTATATCTTTGCTTTTTTTCTCTGTGCTCTCAGTTTCTGATAAAGATATATTACATGCCCTAATACTTGCATTGGTTAATTGTTTTATTTTTATGAATATAGTCTGAAGCCATATTATTAGGTGCATATCATGCTAACAATATTATATTGATTATTTTTCTTTTACTGGCATATCATATATCATGTTGTCAGGGCACTTAGCTAGTTTTTTTGTTTGTTTTGTTTTGCATTAAATACCTATTTGTTCACTATTAAAATTGATATCTTGGATTCTCTTTGGCTTATGATCCCCTTTATTTCTTTCCTTCTTTCTTCTTTCCCTCCTTCCTTTCAATTTCAGCATCATGATATAACTTGGTTGTGTTCACAGTATATTACTCAATCTTACATTTTTACTCCAATTTGAAAATCCACAATTATAATTGGCTTAACCATTTACATTTATTGTAGTATTAATATATTAGAATTTCTCTCCACCATCTTATTTTCTATTTATTTCCATTTATTATCTTCCACTGGATTTTTCACACTTCTACTAATTTGAAGAGTTACACAGTCCATTTATATTCTTTTCAACGTTACTCCTGATATATTAGGACAGATATTTATTTTTATATTTGTACTTACTCATGTTTATCAATGTCTAATTTCTCCTGGCATAAAATTATATTTTTACCTACTTTTCTGCACTCTTCTTTTTTATACCCATACCTCTGCTTCTGACATATTACCTTCTTCTAGGTTTTTTTTCCTTTTATCTTTTTAATCTTTTGTTTTAGACAGCAGCAACCACAAGCTTTACTAACCAAATCTTCTATTAATATGAGAATTCAACTTAGAGATGTCAAAAAAACATGAAATGGAAAAATAAAATGTGAGACTCTCACATTTTTATATAGCTAAGCAGAAACAATTCATAACTTACATATATTCAAGTTAAATAATATCTAGTTCTCAAGTAAGAACACTTGACAGCACCATTTACCATGTACAGTTCATCCTAGATTCATCTGGTAATTGAGTTCATCATTTATTGCTAATTCCTTGTCTTTGCACAAAGGAATAATAAAATTTATTATCATTATGACAAAAGATAGTTTTGTAACTTAGACAAAGCATCTACCAAAGTAGGCTCTTATCTTTCCACAGAAGTTAGTAAATAGGGAAGGTATTATCTCTTTTGATGTTTACATTTTAAAGAGATGACTTCCAGGTCCTTGAGAAAAAATTCCTGGGCCATGAAGCCAATAAAGCCTAACTAGTTTTCACAAAGATTTATATGCATTTCAAAGAAAAGACAAAGTATTTACAATTTTTCTAAAGTAAATGTTTTGTGAAAAGGAAGGATTAAATCTATTATTTTATCAGGTATAACTGAAACTTTTAATTTTATCTACACTGCAATACTTATTGTAAAGCATGCTCATTTCATCCTAAATTAATGAAAATCAATCAAACATGTTCTTGGTATATAATAATAGCAATACTAATAAAAAATATTTCTTGAGTGCTTCCCAAGTGTCATTTAATCTTACCACAATCCTAGAAATTAGTTAACATTAATACCCCATGTTAGAGATACTGAAGCTGAAGCACAAAATGACCTCTCCTTCTTACAGCAGGTCTCATTTGCCAATTATTCCTCATTAAGACACCTTGATTATTGTCTTCATAGACTTAATGTGAATCATTTTCATTATTATTAAAAAACTAAAAATGTTTTCTGTTTCACTTTTTTGTTTGTAATAAAATAAATATAAAAAACATATCTGCTCTTGTTCAAGTGCTCCAAATAATACCTTACTTGTACAGAAACTTAATAGTTGAGAAATGAATGAGTTGACTGAATATAGTCTTGATATGTATTCAAATTGCAGATGATCATTGATGGTCATGCTTTTAAAATCATAATGAACCATAATTATGATCTGCCATTTTTTAATTAGGTATTTATACATTATTTACAATATTATGAATTAATATGTCATTGAACTTCATTAAAATAAAATTTTACTTTTAAATCATTGTGGGAAGCTAGGAAAGATTTGCATATTTTAAATGGCTATATGTGTTATAGGCTGGGAGATTTGAGAAAGTATTAGAAATAAATTATTTATCACAAATACACTTTGTTTTAGAAGAAATGTGAGAAATATTAGTGAGAAAAATACTGTTAATTTTATATATTTGAAGCATGGTAAAGCACAATCCTTTAGATATGTGTTCCTGTCTGTCATTTGAAAAATTACTTATTTTGAGCTAAAAGAATTTGAAAGGGAAAGTACCTAAATTGTCATTCGGGACCCCAGAACACAAAGCTTCCAGAAAATGAAACATTTTATTAAAATATTAAAATGAAAAACAAATATAATGAAATAAATTCTTTGAATAGGTTATTATAATGGTCTTAGACAAGAAAGATGACAGATACATCAATTCAATATATGAAAGAAACTTTCAAACCATTACAACTAGAGAAATCTTTCAAGGAAAATATACACTTTAGCATAGTAGATACATGAATGTCTAATAAATATGTACAAAGATGTTAAACATTATTAGTTATTAGGGAAGCACAAGTTTAAATGACAAAGAGATATTATTGGAATGGTCATAATTAACAACAGACAATATCAAATTCTGCTGAGAATGTGGAGAAACTGGAATTCTTATACGTTGCTGTGGGAAGGCTACATAGTGGACAACTTTTGGAAATCATTTTGGCAGTTGGTTAAATAGTTAAATGTAAGCCTATTGTATAACTCATCATTTCCACTCATATTAATCTTCCCTATAGAAAAGAAAAAGCTTGGCTCGGTGGCTCAGCCTGTAATCCTGCACCTTGGGAGGCTGAGGTGAGTGGATTGCCTGAGACCGCGGGTTCGAGACCCACCTGGGCAACTTGGCGAGACCTCATCTCTACAATAAATCAAAAAAATTAGCCTGGCATGGTAGCATCTGCCTGTAGTTCCAGCTACTTGGAAGGCTGAGGTGGAAGGATTGACGGAGCCCAGCAGGTCGAGGCTGCAGTGACGGGGAGCGGCCACTGCATTCCAGTCTGGGTGACAGAGTGAGACTCCAACTAAAAAAAAAAAAAAAAAAAAAAAAGAAAAAAAAGAAAACATATATCTGGACAAAATAATTTTATTTAAATATTTATGGAAACATTTTTTGTAATAGTAAAACACTAAAAAATATCCACACTGCTCAACTGATGAATGGATAACTAAAATGTGTTATATTTATACAATGGAATATTACTCAGCAATAGGTAGGAACAAATGACTGATATATGCTACAATTAAGGATGTACCTCAAAATACTGAGTTAAATGAAAGGAGCCTGATATAGAAGACTACTATTGTATAATTCTATTTGAAACTTTTTTTTTGGTGATGGTTCAGCAAATATCTAAATTTACTAAGATCGTTGAATTGTACATTTACAATGGGTAAATTTTATGACATTTAATTTATACCTGAAAAAAGCTGTTAAAAATAGTTTTTGTTATAAGGCAAGGTAAATTTACTAGGGACTGGGAGTTTGTCTTATTCTTACTAAAAAAAATTCAATTGAAATTACATCAAACAACTTTAAGGACGTATTTATATAAATAAGAGCTACAATAATAAACATTATCAAGTGCTTTCATATGCCAGATTATTAATTCATTTAATCTCACCACAGTTCTATGAAGTAGCTCCTTTAATATCCTCCTTTTAGTGGTAATGAAACCAAACCAAAAAGGATAATTTATTTAGTAGTCACTTAGCTAGTAAGTAGCTAAACCAGGTTATTAATCCAGGAATTCTGGATTAAGAAAGTCTATTAGGCAAATTTCTCTATTGCCACTATCCTCTGTGTGAAGTCGAGTGAGATGCATTAGAGAATAGTGAAGTGGCAGGTGTAGTTGTTTACGTATGAGTTTTTAAAAGTGTTATAACACTACTAATTAACATTACCATAAGAGTTACATGAATAATTAGAGTATATGATAAATGTTTAAGGTGTTAGCTAAAATGATATCAAATCTGTAAGTAAAGATTTTCTTAATCAAGAGATGTTAAAGCAAAAAAAGCTAAAAACCCATATTTAACATATTATGTACTTTTTAAAAAAAGTATCCCTAAAAATTATTTTGCCCTCAATTATTAAATTGTGGAAATCATTCACCAAGTGTTGAGGTGGGTTCTAATTATTATTTAATATTTGTTGAAAATGCAAACTCTGACAGAAATAAAGCTGAGTGATTTTTTTCTCAGATAAATTAAGTCCGCAAATCAAGAGAATGGTGGACTTGACAAAGACCTTGGTGATACCTTTTCAGTAACTAAGACAATATTTAGCCTTGACTTTAATATGACTACACAATTGTTAAGACCTAAATTAAGAAATGGCAGAAAAGAAAATGAGTATAATTCTTGGTGTCTTATTACAAATCAGCATTGCCTAAATGACTTTTTAAAAAAATAACTGAGATAATAGGATGCAGTGAATGATCTATTTGGTTGATGAAAAAGTTTGTAGTGTTTTTGCTGTTGTAAACAGTCTTCATCAAAAGCCTTGTGGTTTTCCTGAACATTAAAAATCAATTAGGTCAAAGTAGTTCTCTTTGAAATGACATTTTCTTGTCATGCGTCCCCCAATGATATTCTCCCTATACATGGCACAAATATTTCTTGTCGCCTCCGTTGCCTTTACTCCTTTGTTACATAGAAGAAAATGTCGTAAGTGTTCGTTTTTCTCTACTTGACACTCCATCTTCTTTAGCCTATAAATAGGACTAACGTTCTTCAAATATGCAAAATGCAAGGTATTTTCACAAGCAAAACTTGTCACTCCAAATGACAAACGATATCTATACTCCCAACACCACAGTGTTGCCATGCCAAAAACAAAAGTTACAAACTTATACACTAGCTTAGCATAACCTCTTTCATGTTTTACTGCATTGTGACATTAAAAAATGTCCCCAGGGTTTATTTTGGAAATTCATCAGCATTAATATAATAAGAACATATAGGTAAATGATAAGAAAAAAATCACTTTAGGAAGAGTATTAAATTCATTATTTATAAGATTGAATATGAAGAATAGTAAATATACTGCCATAGGAAGTATAATACCCTATCTAAAAGGCCAACCACATGTCAGATTAAGAGTAGATGAAAATAATGAAGTATGTGGTTAGAAATATACAGATAATTATCCTTTGCCATGTTTACCCTTAAGATATAATTAAGGATTCTATACCTTAAAACATGTGAAGAAAATCTTTTGGGAAAGTTTGAACTGTAACTTGATAGTAACTGTCATTCAAATGACTCCAAAGTCACATAAAAGGTTGCTATGAAGAAAAATCTTCATAAGCTTTTCTCTAGCCCCTAAAAGACTAGAGAAAAAAATGAGGGAAAAAAGGAGACATTTGAGTATATTGATTATTCTCAAAAGTGTATTGAACCTTGTCACTGACAGGGTATAATGAGATTTTAATGAGAAGTACCATTAAATTGCATGAGCATATTGAATTTATCTTAGACAGGATTCTTATATTACTGTCTACACTGCATAAATAAGTCCTTTTAATTCACTTATTGAACAGAATTCAGTTCAATCACATTGAGATGCTGGATTATAAATGCTCAGGATCACAACTGAAGGGCAACATGTCACAGAAAGATTGTAAACATGTCCTCAAGAAATACTAAAGTATGACAGATGAAACTCTTTACAGGAGATTATTATTAAACTTTTAGCCTATGATGGTGCATGGTTTATATTTGGAAAAAAGAGGTATACATTTTGGAATCAAGAGAATTGTTATCTACCTAAATCTTTATTAATTATGTTTTAAAATATGTAAGCACCAGGTATTAATTTTTTCCTTAATCGTGCCTCTTTCAAGCTATTTACTGCTTTCCAAAAGAATTGCAAAATTTCCTAAATTGACATAATACAAGAGCATAATATGGGCCATAGATCTTATCCCAGATGAGATTTGTCCTCTGCTACTTACTAACAATGTTTGCATATGTCTTAATTGTAATTCTTGCCTTTAATACATAAAAAGCAAAATCACTTATTTTAGATGAACAATATTGTGTATGTTTCATTATACCATCACTAAATCACATATGGTTTTATGTAAATAATACTAGATAATATTGTATTATATTTTCATCATTGAAATCATGAGGATAAATTGCAAAGCCATCATCATTTAAAAAATTGTATTCACCAATTTTTAATGTTTCTGATAATTTTAATAATTATGTAGGCAATTTACCATTATGCATATAAATCAAACAAAACTATATGACTAACTATAAATGCATTTTAAACTCTTTATGACTCAGAATTATGAACTTGACGAGTGTTCACTTCAGTAATGAATCAGTGAATAAATTATTAGCATGCCCATCTGATTTTTTGTATGCACTTAATGTCTTCTTAAACCTGTAAAACTATTACATTCTTAGTAAAAATAATTAAATACTTATTCCTACTGATTTTAATAGAAATTAAAACATAATATCATTTTAGCATTTTAAAATAGCATTTATTGAGATATAATTAATGTATTATAAACTTAATGCTGTTAAAATGCAAAATCCCGTTGTTTTTAATATGTTTACAAAACTGAACAGTAATTCCCATTGTGTAATTCAGAACTTTGATTTTTTAAAAAAATGTAGTTTCACTTTTACCCAGGCTGGAGTGCAGTGGTATACTCACAGCCACCACAGCCTCGACCTGCAGGACTCAGATAATCCTTCCACCTCAGTCTTCCAAGTAGCTGGAGTTAAAGGCATGCACCATCATGCCTGGCTAATTTTTTTTGATTTATTATAGAGATGAGGTCTTGCCAAGTTGCCAAGCTGGTCTCAAACCCATGGGCTCAGGCAAACCTCTCCCCTCAGCCTCCCAGAGTGCTGGGATTATATGCATGAGCCACTGCACCTGGCCCAGAACATTTCAGTACCCCATTGCAAATTCCATTAGTTAGTAGTGTCTTTTCATTTTCTATCTTTTTTTTTTTTTAGTTTAATTTTAAAGTTGTGGGATACAGTTCAGGGTTAGGTATACAAATATCCATTATACAGGGATCCTTTTTGATGAGGTGTGCCCACCTTCCCCTGGCAGTTTCCCACTGTTGTCAATCCCACCCCACCCCTTCCCTCCCCTGGCAGTGTCCCACTACTGTCAATCCCTTTCTTATAGTATTATGATAATTTTTCAAGGTTTGCTTCTGAGTGAGAACATGTGGTAATCAGTTCTTTGTTTCTGTGATCGATCACTCAATATTACAGACTCTAAGACTATCTAAGTTGCTGCCAAGTTCATAATTTTGTCCTTCCTAATGGCATTATAATATTCCATTATGTATATGTATGTACCATATTTTAAAAATCAGGTTCTCTTTTGATGGGCAGCGTGGTTGTTACCATGTTTTTGCTGTTGTGAATAATGCTGCAATAAGCATGCATGGCAGGCATCTTTTTCGTAAAGTGACTTGAGTTCCTCTGGGTATATTCCCAGTAGGGGGATTGCAGGATCATATGGAAGGACAATTTTTAGATCTTTTGAATATTGTGCAATGTATTTCATAGCACATGTCTGGGAAGAAATATTTTATATGACTTTTATTTAAGCAATCTCAACTTAATTGGAAAGATGAATCTCCCATGTGGTAATCTGAAAATGTATGGCAAGAAATGTTCACACTCATTCATTTGACTTGAAGTTTGCTTCATATGCTCCTGGAGTTATGGAATTTGTTTTGTAAGATGAAGCCTCAAGATTCCCTTTTCTTTAGCAATCGCATTTGAGAGTTGTTACTGATTAAAACTATCCCCAATGCTGCCATATTTGGATGCTTCTGTACAGTGGCAGCAGACTCACCCAAATTTGAGAGCCATTTTAAATTATGACCTTATTTCTGCAAAGAAGCCCTGTGATTTTTTTTCCCTTAATTTGTGATTCCATTGAACTCAGGATAGTTCATCATTGTGGGCAAAAGATATGAATAGACTGTTCTCAAAAGAAGACATACAAGCAGCCAATAGATACATGAAAAAATGCTCAGCCTCACCAGTCATCATCCTAGCTAGGACTTCTAATACTAGGTTTAACAGGAGGGGTGAGAGTGGGAATCCTTGTCTTGTTCCTGATTTCAGGGAAAATGGCTCCAATTTCTGTCTGTTTAGCAGTATGGTGGCTGTGGGTTTCTCATAGATGGCTCTTACTATTTTGAGGTATGTTCCATCTATACCTAGATATTTAAGGGTTTTTATCAAGAAGGGGTGCTGGATTATATCAAAAGCTTTTTCTGTGTCTAATTATATATATGCTTTTACATTTGTTGATGTATTTAATTACTTTTATTGTCTTGTGGATATTGAACCAACCCTGCATCCTGGGGATGAAGCCTGCTTGGCCATGGTTGATGGTTTTTAGATATCTTGTTAGACGTAGTTTGTTAGAAACTTGCAGATAATTTTGGCATCTATGTTCATCAAGGATATTGGCCTATAGTTCTCTCTCTTTGTTTGACCTTTACCTGGCTTGGGTATCAATGTGATGTTAGCTTCATAAAACCATTTGGGAAGAGTTCCATTTTTCTCTATAGCCTGGAATACTTTCAGTAGGATTGGTATCAGTTCCTCCTTTTTTGTTTTGTAGAATTCTGCAGGATAGTCATCTAGTTTAGGGCTTTTTTGGAGTGGGGGTAGTTTTCTTATGACATGGTTGTTTTCCTGGGTTGTAATTGCTCTATTTAGGGTCTCAGTTTCTTCTTGTTTCAACCTGGGGAGGTTGTATGATGTCAGAAAGTCTTCCATTTCATTTAGGTTTTCAAGTTTGTTTCCATATAAGTGTACAGAGTAATCTCTCATAATCTTTTGTATTACTTCAGGGTTAGTTGTGACTTGGTCTTTTGCATTTCTGATTGCGTTTATTTGGGCTTTTTCCTCTCTTTTTCTTCATCAGTCTAGCTAGATGTCCTTCAATCTTGTTTATCCTTTAAAAGTATTAGCTTTTTGATTTGTTGATTTTTTTGTATTATCTATTTTTTTCTATGTCCTTGATTTTGGCATTAGTTTGGTAATCCGGATTCTTCTGCTGAAGTTAAGATTTTGGTGGTATTGCTTTTCCAGCTTCCTTAGGTGATTTATTGGACTGTTAACTTGTTATCTTTCCATTTCCCTCATGTGTGTTTGCAGAGATATGAATTACCCTTATAGTACTGCTTTTATGGCATCCCAGAGATTTTGGTAAGATGCCTCTTTATTTCCATTTGTTTCCAGAAATCTTTTAATTTCTGTTTCATTTCTGTGTTGATTCAGGAGTTGTTCAGCATCATGCTGTTCAGTGTCCATGTCTTTGGGGGTTTGGGGAGAACTCTGTTGGAGTTGATACTTATTTTTACTTCACTGTAGTCTTAGAAGCTGTATGGTAGTATTTCAATCTTATGAAATTTTTTTTATGTTTGATGTATGGCTGAGGATGTGATTGATCTTGGAGTACATCCCATGTGGTGATAAGTAGACTGTATATTCTGTGGTTGTTGGATGGACTGTTCTGTAGGTATCAATTAAGTCTATTTGATCAAAAGTCACATTGAGGTTCCAGATCTCCTTGTTGATTTTTTGTCTTGATGATCTGTCTAGGGATGTTAGTGGGGTATTTAGGTTCCCAGATATGATAGTGTTAGAGTCGATATCTTTTTTTAGTTTACCTAGAAGCTGTTTTATGAAAGTTGGTTCTCTTATGGTGGGTGCGTATATGCTAAGATGGGTTTTTCTTATTGTTAGATTGAGTCTTTTATCATTATGTAGTGATCTTCTGTATCCTTTTAAATTTTTGATAGCTTAAAGGATATTTCATCTGTTAATAAGATCACAACTCCTGCTGTTCTCCTGAAAATGTGTTTTCCATCCTTACTCTGAGTCTGTGAGTGTTTTTCTGGTGAGATGAATCTTCTGGAGACAGAATATTGTTGCATCATGACATTTTATTCAATTTGCCATTCTCTGTCTTTTCAGTGGTACATTTAGACCATTAACATTCAAGGTAATTGTTGAGATGTGAGAATTTATCACTGTCATGAAGTCCTTATAGGTTTTGTTGTTGATGCTGCTGTTTATTTGTTTATTGTCTTTCTTTTGATCTTTGAGTTGATTCATGTGTGTTTTCAGTCTTTGTTCTGCATTCTTGGGAAGTGCTTTTTTCTTTCTTTCTTTGCTGTTTAATACTTTCTTAAGTGTTTCTTTTAGAGCTGGTCTAGAGGCAGCATAAATTCTTACGGAAGTATTTTAATTCTCTATCACTGATGAAACTTAGCTTAGCTGGGTAGGTAATTTTTGTTTGAAATTGTTTGTCTTTAAGAACTTTGAAGATTAGACTCCAATCTCTCCTAGCCTGATTGGTTTGCTCTCAGCATGGGTCAGATGCCCCATGGACTACTGTGGGAGGAGGATGGATCAGATCCAGACTCATCTGTTGCCACTGCTATGAAGTCTCCCACTCAGATCTGATGTGTCTGTGCCAGTTCCAGCACGGGGGTCCCAGAATGAAGACTAGACAGAACTGAGTGGGGAAATGCAGGTATCTGCCTGGTCTGGGACAGAGAAGATGGTACGGGCTGGTGTCTCCTCACGGGAGGTAGGGATCCATTTCAGATTTCCATGCCCTGCCTGCTCCACGATTCCTGCTGCACATGCCCAGTCTGCTGCCATAGGTAGTGATGTGGGCCAGGTGCCAGGTGGTGAGGAGCTTAGGAGAGCTCTCTTAGGAGAGGCCCAAGAACGGCAGATGATCCTGTGCACTGGAGTCTCCTGCCTCAGGATAGTGGTGGGTTGTGTGTTGCAGTCACCTCTGGAGCAGAGACCCAGGTGCATGAACTTTAGTCTCCCCTCAGATGAACCTTCACTCACCCATCCACACTCACCCACTCATGCAGAGAATCTTTATGAACACTCGCTTTTGTGGAGACTCTCACATTCTGACCTGTTCCATCATCATCTTGCCTTCCTCCCCATTCCTTATCTTTCAGCCCTTGGCAACCACTAATCTACTTTATGTCTTAATGAACTTGTCTATTCTGGATATTTATGAAGATGGAAACATGGTATTTGGTTTCTTATGACTGACTGTTTTCACATAGTATATTATTTTAAAGATTCATTCATATTATAGCATGTACCAATGCTTCATTCCTTGTAATTGCTAATAAAATTCAGTTGTATGGAGATAACATTTTATGTATCATTCTTCAGCTGATGAACATTGTTTTGTTTTGTTTTCCTTTTTTAAAAAATGTATTGATTAATTTATTTTAAAGATGTGGAATACAATTCAGAAATAGGTATACAAGTGGTCACCATACAAGCAAAGTTTGGCCTCTCCTTGGTCTCCACCTTGCCTGTTTTGAGATCAGGTATATTTATTATATAAAAATGCAATTGATTTTTTCATACTTATCTTGTATCCTACAACATATCTTAACTAGTTTATTAGTTCTAATAGGTTTTTGGTTAATTTCTCAGGATTTCTGTATAAAAAATCATATCACTTGTTAATATAGTTTTATTTTTCTTTTTTAATCTGGATATCTTTTATTTTTATTTTGTTGCACAATGTTCTTGTCTAGAAACTTCATTACGATGATGAATAGAAGTATTGAGAACAGACATACTTGTCTTTTTTCTGATCTTGGAGAAGCATTCTGTCTTTCACCATTAAATATGTTGTTAGCTATGGTCATTTCACAGTTGCTCTTTATATGTGAAAGTTGAGGAAGTTTCTTTCTATTTTTACCATCTTTAGTCTTTCTATCATGAAAATAATGAAATGTATCAACTACTTTTTATGCGCCTGTTGAGTTGATCATGTGGTTTTTCTCCTTTATTCTATTAATCTGATATATTACATGAATTGATATATTAGATCAATTTTACATTCCCAGAATACTACCTAGTCATGATGAATAATTGCTTTTGTATGTTGCTAGACTTAAACTGCAAGCACTTCGATGAAGATTTTTGCATCTGTCTATATAAAGACTATTGATGTGTAGTTTCCTTGTGAAGTCTTTGTCTGATTTTGGCATCAGTGAAATACTGGCCTTGTACAATGATTTTGGAAGCATTCATTTCTATTTTTTAAAAGACTTTGTGAAAAATTGATGCTAATTCTTCTAGAATATTTTACAGAATTCATCAGCAAAGCCATCTTGTGTTGGGCTCTTTATGGGAGTTATTGTTTAACAAATTCAGTTTCTTTAATTTATTTAGATCTGTTTAGATTCTCTAGTTCTTCATTCTATTTTGGTTGTTTGTGACTTTTGAGGAATTTGTTCATTTGATCTGAATTGTCAGTTTTTTGGCTTATAATTATTCATAGTAGTCCACATGAATCATGTTTTTAAAGATTTAATGCCATGCTTTTTCTTTCACTGCTAAATTTAGTAATTTGGGAATTGTCTTTATGGCCACTCTCCAAAAGATTAGTCAATTTTGTTAGCATAAGCAATTCTTAGATTTGTTTGTTTATTATTATTTTAAAATATTTTTTATATGGTCCCATTCTTATTTTGGTTTTTCTGCTTCCTTTGTGTTTAGTTCTATGTTCTTTTTCTAACTTCTTAATGTGAATAGCTATGTGTTGATCTGAACCGTATTTTTTTCTTTAATAAAGGCATTTATAACTACAGATTTCCTTTTAAGCATTCTTGGAGCTATACCACATACATTGCTTGAGTTCTGAAGTCTGTATTCTCAGTTGTTGTTCTCGCAGGGGCCTGTATGCAACCCATATTCTTTCTTTAGTTTTTCTTTATTTGTCTAGGTTTTCCTTCACTTTTTAAAAATTTCTTCCTATTTCTGTTGTTTAGTGATACGTGATGAGAATATTACACAGTCACATAGAAGGACAAAATTATGAACTTTGCGGCAACTTGGATGGACTTAGAGTCTGTAATACTGAGTCACCAATCACAGAAACAAAGAACTGAGTACCACATGTTCTCACTCATAAGCTGACCTTGAACCGATATACTATAAAAAAGGTATTGGCAGTAGTGTGAAACTGCCAGGGGAGATTTGGGGCAGGATTGGCAATAATGGGAAACTGTCAGGGTAGGTATTTGGCAGGATTGGCAGTAATCGGAACCTGCCAAAAAGGAGGACACACCTCATCAACAAGAGTACCTGTATAAAGAACATTTGTATACCTAACCCTGAGCTGTATCCCACATCTTTAAAATTTTAAAAAATAGCAATTAGGCAGGAAGCAATCTGTCTTATTCAGTCATTCTTTTTGTTCTATTTGGATTTGTCACTGGAATGGTTGAATGAGTACCACCCAGATTAGTGAGGACAGTCTACTCTATTTCATCTACTGATTTATAAGGGGAGAGCCCCCAAAACAGAATTTATTTAAAAAATATGTATTTATTCTGTTATGTTTAAACTTTAGTTACCGTCAATGTACTCTTGTTCTGATGCAATATACCTAATGGAGAGGTGTTTTCTACTGTTCAGAACAGTTTTTGCACTCATCAATTTTGATGCCTTTTTGTGCTTCTGATTTTTTTTTAATTTGGAGTCTCACTCTGTCGCTCAGGCTGGAGTGCAGGGGCATACTCATGGCTACCACAGCCTCAAACTGCTAGGCTTAGGTGATCCTTCCACCTCAGCCTTCTAAGTAGCTGGAAGTGCAGATGCACACCACTATGTCCAGCTAATTTTTGTGATTTATTGTGGAGACAAGGTCTCATCAAGTTGCCCAGACTGGTCTTGAATCCCTAGACTCAGGCAATCCTCTCATCTTGGCTTCCCAAAGTGCTTGGATTACAGGCTGAGCCACCGCATCCAGCCCTAATGTTTTTTATTTAACCTCTTCCCCGTCAGAAAAATATTTCTCTATGAGGATTTTTCCATCTTGGGAAGCATGAAAAAAAGTCATTTGGGGTGAGATTGGGTGCATAAGGAGGGTGGGCCACATGCATAGAGAGGGTGGGCCACAGGGGTCATACTGTTTTGGTAAAAAATACTGAACACTCTACACAGTGTAGGCAGGTATGATCATAAATCACCCATCATGAAATGGGGAAATGCCGTGAAATGATCTGCTAAATAAATAAATAACTGAAGCCAAACACAGGCTCTCATAAAAATGCTAGCTTATACATGGATGTCGTGGGTTCCTAGAGCACTAACCTGTACTACATGGAATCTGCCATCGAAAAATATAATTCCGTTTTTTTGGGGGTCCTCCTCTTGTAAATGTTAAACTTATCCAATAACAACCTCACAGAAATATCCCAGAGGTGCTTGATAAAATATCTGAAAACCCTGTGACCCACATAGTTAAATTAAATATCACACATGCCATTTCTTTTATCCTTTTACTTTCAAACTATTTGTATCTTTGAGTCTAAAGGAGGTCTCTTATAGATAACATGTAGTGAATTTTTTATTTGAAACCATTATGCCAATATCTGCCTCTTGATTGAAATGTTTAGTCAAATTAAATTTAATACACTTATTAATAAAGTAGAATATATTTTTATCTTTTTCTATTGTTTTCTGCATGTCTTATGTTTTTTTGTTCTTGTGTTCATTTTTTACTGCCTTCTTTTTGATAGATATTTTCTAGTGTGCAAATTTATTTTTTTCTTTCCTTATATTATGAGATATTTTCTTAATAGTTTCTATAGTGATTACAATCAATTAACATCTTTACTTAAAATAATCGTGTTTAGGTTAATTCCATATTAATTTTAATAGATGGAATATTTTGTTTCAATATATTTTTTCTTCCCCTCTTTAGTGCTCATATTGTCATAACAATTAAATCTTTATATGTCATAATCAATCAACTCAGTTTGATAATAGTTTTTGTAATATCTTTTAAATGAGATATGAAAAGAAAAGACTAAAAACCCAAACTCATTTTTACTCTGGTTTTTATTTACCTATGTAGTTACCTTTACAGATGTTTTTGTTTCTTCATGTGGAATCAAGTTACTGTCTGGTGTCTGTTCATTTTAGCCTAAAGGACTACTTTTAATATTTCTTTTAAGACTTGTTTGCTAGCAACTAATTCCTTCATTTTTAAAAAATCTGACATGTCTTGATTTATACTTTTTTGATGTTGTCTTTTTATACATGAGTCTTAATGCAACAATTTTATAATGTTCTGGCAATGAATTATTGGTTGGAATATACTGCTTTGAATCTGTTTTGAATGTGAAATGTTTCACAGATTAGAATGACAAAAGTCACCTATTTAAAGTCAGTGGTCATATTGAACAGAAACAAATCTAGCATTGAGAAAATGTCCATGTTTTTAAATTGATTTTCATTATTTTATTTCAACTTTAAGCACATGTTAGGGCTGGGTGCGATGGTTCAGTCTATAATCCCAGCACTTTGGGAGGCCAAAGTGAGAGGATTGCCTGAGCCCAGGAGTTTGAGGCCAGCCTGGGCAACTTCGTGAGACCTCGTCTCTACAATAAATCAAAAAATAAGCTGGGTGTCATAGTGCACACCTGTAGTTCCAGTCATTTAGAAGGCTGAGGAGGAAGGATCCCCTATGCCCAGCAGGTCGAGACTGTGGTGGCTGTGAGCATTGCACTGCACTCCAGCCTGGGTGACAGAGTGAGACTTCAACTCAAAAAGAAAAAAAGAATATGTTTGTGAGGAAACAGGACTGATTTCAAAGGTAGATAAGCACTGCAAGTACTGAAAATTAAGTAACTTTCCCTATTGTTCAATTAATAATTTGTTCAAATTGAATTTCTCCTCAAGATCACATGACTCTTAAGTTGTGAAATTTTCCACAACAGTGACAGATATCATTTAAGAGATTATGGCTGTTTTTGAGAGGGCCCCCTTATTTTTTGACATTGTAATAAACACCTTTTTAAAAATATAAGTATTTTTAGTTCGTGTACTCATCTTGCTTACTATGTTAATCATGCTTTTATGAATGCTGTAAATTAGTAGTAAATGAAAATAAGTGAAGAAATTTCAATGTTTTGAAAAATAAAAAGGAAAAAAATGTTCTTAGTTCAGGAGTAAAGTCTGCTAAATTAGATATAGTTACAAGACAGTGTAGCTAAATCCTAGCATTTACTGAACATCTGTAAAACTCTTAGAGATTTCTCCCCTAGTTTTTAGTGAGCAAAAACCTTGTAGTTATCTCAATCTGATATTGATTAGTGGCAATTAACTGGTTATAACCCAGTGATTGTGCCTAGTAGAGGCAGATAACAAAAGAGAATGACAAAAAGGGAAACTGTGCAATAGCAGCTCTTAGATTCTGTGAGTGAACAGATCCCAGGAGGAGAAAACAAGTAGTTTGCTACAACCATTAGCCAAGAGTGATTACACCATAGGAAACAAGTATCCCACTTGTGTTCTATCTCTAAGTAAAAGACAAGAAAAAGTTAACAAGATAATACAAGGTCTCTAACACAGGGTGGGGTTATACTATCTTCCAACTAAGAATGAGATGTGTTCTCATTACAAAGGACAGTGACAGGGTTTCCAGTGCTCTTCTCCTGCTAATCAGGGAGCATAAAAAGCATGACAGCATGCATGAATTATTTTCATTGGGAAATCAAGCAGTTTAAGATTTAAGTAAGGCAGAAAAAATAAGTGGTGGACCTGGAAAGTCGGGGCGGGAGGAGACAGAATGGGGAAGGAGAAAGATTGTCTCTACTAGAGTGTTCTAACAAATATGAGACTCTCCACACTGATGAAAAATCCGGGGCTGGTTTGAGGTATTGAAATTAATTGAAGTGAGAAATGTATGAGAATTTCTATAATACAAATATGACAAAGGAAAAATAGGAGGAGAGAGTATTTTTTTGAGATAAAAGGGGGGGGAAGGCTTGTCTTACAGAAGGAGAGATCAGCAAATGTGGGTTGGGATTACTGGAAGGGGATCCTCAAGATTTATCATGTAATTGTCCACAAATAGAGATAGTGGCATATAGATCAGGCATGGACATTAAAGGAGGTCTACAGTTTTCTGAGACTGTTTTCTGGGATATGCTTACTGATGCTTACCTGCTTACTGATGTCTACATTGACGTTAATTCATTCTGAGTATGAACTGTGTATAGAAAAGCGTTTCATACCGAACACGCTGCATGTTGTGTCTCATTTGTAAAAAGTCTACTTTTCTCTGTCTCTTTAAGCTAGTCATTTTATTTACTCACTGTGAGACCCCTGATCTCCCAGACACTTCCTCCAGTGATTAGTGTCAGTCCTTCAGATTATATTTATCACATCTATCTCAGAACTCTTGATCTCCATCTCTGAATACTACCTAACCTCTTACTGTAACTATTTCTTGTACATATATAGGCAGACTCAACCTATGTACTTTGATATTGTTCACACGTTTCTTCTGATCATACTCCCATAGACAAAAGAAATCCTTTTCTCTTTCCAACTTCAGGACACTAACCCCTGACACAGATAGTAGGTCAGCTGTGAGACAGGCCAACCCTCACCCTAGTCTCATCAAAAGAGGCAGTGGATATTGAAAGGGCCATAACAGAGTATACCATAGACTTAGGTTAAAAACATGCTATAACCCAATAAATATGTAATAGCTAGTGGAAAATAGCACAGCCATTTTAGTTTTCTACTTTAAAACATAACCTGTAGCTGTTTAAAGTTTCAGTTATGGGAAAAACTGCAAAGCTCCAGTTCAAGCTTCAACCCCTTCCCTTGACCCACTTTCCCCTTAGCAACAACCAATCAGGTGCCAGGGGAAAATCACCTAAAGTTTCCAGATGTCTCTGCAACTTCCCCAGCTAGTGGGCCAAGGTCAGCCCGAGTCAAGCTAGCCAATCCTCCACGATTGAGCTGACCACCAGAGGTTACTACCCAATTAAATGGTAACAAGACTGGAAAGTCCCCCCAACCTCCTCCTCCCTTTGTGTAACCATGATAAAAGGTGTCTGCTTAAAGAAGTCAGGGCCCCTGGGTGTACTCCACTGCGTCGGTTGTCGACAGAGGTCCAGGCTCGAGCTTGCAAATAAAGACCCTCTTGAACTTTCATCGGAAATGGCTCTTGGTGGTCTCTCGGATTGAACATTCGGCCACTACATTTGGGGGCTCTCCCAGGATCCCAGAGCCCCCGAGACCTCAGTCCGGAGGGTTCTCAGACTGGCCGGCATTCAGTAAGTCACTCCCGTGTTAGCGCATCTGTGTCCTGTATCTCAGGTGGAGCTCCACACTTTGTTCTGAGGTTGGCATCAGGCTAGGCGAACGCACTGGAAAGCCGCTGGCCGGGGCTCGTGGGAGACATCCCACGACCCCATCCGGAAGACGAGGTCTTCATCTGTGGGGAAGGTCAGACTCGTCGACGATCTGTCTCTCCCCTGTCGTACTTTCAGATTTGTTTTCTCGGCCACTACTGTTTGTCTCTTGTCGTTTTCCCTTTCGTCTTGTTGGTTGTGTTTGTTGTAATGACAGTACTGATGAATGAGATGGGACAGGCACAGACAACACCATTAACTGTCATGACTGATCACTTTTCAGAACTAAAGGAAAGGGTGCACAATTTGAGTGTCAAAATTCACAAAAAGAAATTCCAGGATTTGTGCACCACTGAATGGCCCGCCTTCAATGTAGGCCAGCCACGAGAAGGGACCTTTCTAACAAGTGTTCTCTTGCAGGTCAAGAATGTCATCCTCCAAAGAGGCTCCCAGGGACACCCAGACCAACTACCTTATATACTGGTCTGGCAAGATATAGTGGAATCCCTCCCCCTTGGGTGAAACCCTACCTTCCTACCCCGTTAAAGGCATTGAGCATGCTCACGTTGCAGGAGAAGGGGGCGGAACCTTCGGAGCCTCCGGAGAGCGTGTCGTCACAGCCTCAGGAGAAGCAGAATCCCTTCCTTAAGTCCCCAAAGGACCCCTTTTACCCCGTTCTCCCTGATTCTAACTTGAAAGAGATAATTTCCCCCCCCATTACCAGTCAGCTCTGCCTAGACCTTCAGCCCCGCCAGCGCTGACGCCGCTGCCGTGGAGGTGGAGCCAGAAGCAGCCAGGGAGGGGAGGCAGGAAAGAGAAATGAATGGACCAGCCGCGGGACTCAGGGAGAGTCGGCAGGGTGGCTGGTCCTGGAGTGGGCCCCCAGATGAGGCCGAGAACCAACCCATGCATTATTGGCTGTTTTCCACTAGTGACAATTGGAAAACGCAAACTGCTACTTTTTCTGAGAATCCTAGAGGGCTGATTAACTTGCTGGAAAGCATTCTCTTTACCCACCAGCCTATCTGGGATGATTTCCAGATGCTTCTACAGGTATTATTCACCACTAAAGAGAAAGAAAGAATCCAGACGGAGGCCCGGAAGCTGGTTCCGGGAGTTGATGGACAGCCCACAACCAACCCTGATCTTATAAATGCAGCCTTTCCCCTTTCCTGACCTGGATATGATTTTAACATGGCAGAAGGTAAGGAGAAACTCCGGGTCTACCACCAGGCTCTGATGGCAGGTCTCTGGGCAGCTGTTTGTAAGCCCACTAATTTGGCTAAGGTATATAACGTAAGGCAGGACAGGAACGACAGCCCAGCCGCATTTTTGGAGCGTATTATGGAAACCTTCTGTCAATACACCCCAATGAATCCAGAGGCACCAGAAACCAAAGCGGCTGTAATCATGGTGTTCATTAATCAGGCAGCACCAGATATCAAAAGAAAGCTGCAGAAAGTAGAAAGATTAGGAGAGAAAAGTTTACAGGATCTGCTGGGGGTGGCTGAAAAAGCCTTTAACAATAGAGAGAGTCTGGAAGAACGCCAGGATAGGCGTAGTGAGCAGCAGACCAAGGGATTAGCCAAAATTCTCTTAGCCGCCACTACCCATGACCCCAAAGAAAAACAGAAGCGGCTGAAAAAAATTGACTTCTGAGTCAGGCAACAAACCGGGAAACCCTCAGCTGGACCGCCCCAAGTTAGGGAAAAATCAGTGCTTCTACTGCAAGGAGGAAGGGCACTACATAAAGGACTGCCCTAAGCGCCCTCCCTGTCCTGAGGACAAAGTGACTGTACTTGTAACTGAATAGGGAGGTCAGGGCTCAGAGTCCCCCCCTGAGCCCTGGGTAACCTTGGAGGTAAGGGAGAAACCCATGACTTTTCATGTGGATTCAGGAGCAGAGCGATCTGTATTATTAAAACCACAAGGCCCTCTCTCAGACAAAATATCATGGGTTCAAGGAGCTAACGAGATGAGACCGGCACACTGGACCACTAAGAGAACAGTAAATTTAAGCACTGGTATGGTCGCCCATGAGTTCTTAGTTCTTCCCGATTGCCCGTACCCTTTGTTTGGGAGAGATCTGTTAACCAAAGTGAAAGCAAATCTCAGCTTTCGGCCAGATGGGGTGACAGTAACAAATTCTGTTGGGCACCCCCTGCAGATTCTAACTGTAAAATTAAAAAATAAATACAGGCTGTGTCAGACCCCTGACCCGGAGATGGAATTGGACATTCAGGACTGGCTTCGGGAAAGTCCCCTTGCCTGGGCAGAAACTGGAGGAATAGGGTTGGCTAAACACAGGCCAGCAGTGTTTGTGGAACTGAAACCCGGAGCAGACCCAGCCCGAGTCCGGCAATATCCAATCCCTGCGGTGGCGCGAAATGGGATAACCCCCCCACATACGGCGGCTGCTGGATAAGAAAATATTGCAGCCTTGTCAGTCTGCCTGGAACACATCCTTGCTGCCAGTGTGAAAGCCCAATTCAACCGACTACTGGCCTGTTCAGGACTTACGGGAAGTAAACCGCCGGGTGATGAACATACACCCCATGGTCCCTAACCCCTATACCCTCCTCACTGGCCTGGCCCCAGGCAAGGTTTGGTACACGGTATTAAATTTAAAAGATGCCTTTTTCAGCTTACCGTTGGCCCCACGGAGTCAGGACATCTTTGCCTTCAAGTGGCTGGACCCGGAAAGAGGGGATCAGTGGACAACTCACCTGGACCCGGCTTCCCCAAGGGTTCAAAAACTCTCCCACCATCTTCGATGAAGCCTTACATGAAGACCTGGGTGAGTTCCATAACACACACACCACCCTAACCCTGTTGCAGTACATGGATGATATTCTGCTAGCCGCAGAAAATCGGGACGCGTGCTTGCAAGGCACCAGAGATTTGCTGCAAACACTAGGTGCTCTGGGCTATCGAGCCTCGGCCAAAAAGGCTCAAATCTGCAAAACTGAAGTCAGTTACTTGGGCTACAAACTAAAAAATGGGCAGAGATGGCTATCGGACACCTGGAAGGAGACGGTACTGAGAATTCCACAACCACAGAATTTATGACAGGTATGTGAGTTCCTAGGATTGGCTGGCTTCTGCCGCCTATGAATTCCTGGGTTTGCTGAACTTGCCCGGCCATTATATAAGGCCACCAAAAATAAGTCCGACCTCATATGGATGGAGGACATGAACAGATCTTTCGAAACTCTTAAACAAGCCCTGGTGTCAGCCCCAGCTTTGGGACTGCCAGATCTGACTAAACCCTTTTTCTTGTTTGTTGATGAGTCTAAGGGAATAGCCAAAGGAGTGCTGTTGCAGCAAATAGGGCCATGGAAGAGGCCAGTGGCATACCTGTCAAAGAAGTTAGACTCCGTGGCTGCCGGGTGGCCCCCATGCCTACGGATCATCGTGGCAGTTGCCACTATGGTCAAGGACGCTGGCAAAATCGCCATGGGAAAAAACTACATGTCACCACCCCTCATGCTGTGGAAAGAGTTCTGAAACAACCACCCGACAGATGGATAAGTAATGCCCGGCTAGCTCATTATCAAAGTCTCCTTTTAAACCCAGCCAGAATCTTGTTTCAGGCTCTGGCTACTCTGAATCCAGCCACCCAGCTACCCGACCCGAACGGGGAAGGCCCCCTGCACGACTGCCAGGACATCCTGGCACAGGTCCACGGAATACGGGAAGACTTCCAGGACCGGCCCCTAACCAACACCGAGGAACTTGGTACACAGATGGCAGCAGCTTCGTGCAGGGCGGAACCAGGTATGCTGGGGCAGCGGTGACTACAGAGACTGAGACCTAATGGGCAGTGCCACTTGCGGCCGGAACCTCAGCACAGCGAGCTGAGCTCATCGCCCTCACTAAAGCCCTAGTCATGGGAAAAGGGCAGAGAATAAATGTTTATACTGACAGCAGGTATGCTTTTGCAACTGCGCACATTCATGGAGCCATCTATAAGGAGAGGGGGCTCTTAACTGCAGAAAGAAAGGCTATCAAAATAAAACTGAGATCCTTGAGTTGTTACAGGCACTCTGGCTACCCAAAGCACTGGCCATAATACATTGTCCAGGACACCAGAAGAAGGACACACCAGTGGCACAGGGAAACCGTCTGGCAGATGCTGAGGCCAAAAAGGTGGCCCTTTCTGTGGACCATGTCCTAGTGACCACACTGCCAGACCCTGGGCCCCCGGATCTGCCAGAAAGCCCAAATTATACAGAGGAGAATTTGAAATGGATAAATGGGCAGCCTGAAGTTATGTTCTCAAATGGCTGGTGGTGGATCCAACACTGGGATACAACCACCAGCAAATGAGATGTCATCCTTCCAGAACAGCTGGGTCGGCAACTGCTTATAAAAATGCACAGAAGTACCCACATGGGAACCAGAAAAATGGAAGAATTAATACGCCATGCAAACATGGTTATGCCCAATGGTCGACAAATGATCGGACAAATTGTAAATCAATGTCAGGCTTGTCAGGTTGTCAACGCAACCAATCCCAAACAAAACCCAGGGACCAGACTTTGGGAAAACCAGCCAGGAGCGTACTGGGAAGTGGACTTCACTGAGGTAAAACCAGGAAAGTACGGATACAAGTATTTACTAGTGTTTATAGACACTTTTTCAGGGTGGACTGAGGCATTCCCCACCAAGAAGAAAACTGCACAGGTGGTAGCCAAGAAGCTCCTAAAAAATCTGATGCCCAGGTACGGTTTCCCCGTCCAAATTGGGTCAGACAAAGGCCCCAGCTTCATCTCTAAGGTAATACAGGGGGTGGCTCAGGCACTGGGGGCGGATTGGAAATTACATTGTGCATACAGGCCCCAGAGCTTAGGACAGGTGAAAAGGATGACCAGAACTCTAAAAAAGACCTTGACTAAATTAGTCCAGGAGACTGGTGGGGACTGGGTGGCTCTCCTTCCCTTTGCACTGTATAGGGTGCGTAACTCACCCTATAAGCTAGGGTTTACTCCTTTTGAAATCATGTTTGAAGTGCCACCACCCGTAATACCTAACTTAAAACCAGAATTATTAATAGACATAGATAATCAAAAACTCCTTTTTTCCCTCCAAACTCTGCAAAGGGCCCATGAGCAGGTGTGGCCCAGACTGAAAGCCCTTTATGAGACCGGACCACCGCCAACTCCCCACACCTACCAACCGGGGGAGTGGGTGTACGTCTGGCGACATCAACATGAGACTCTGCAGCCTCAGTGGAAAGGACCGTACGTCGTGCTCCTGTCCACCCCCACTGCCTTGAAGGTGAAAGGTATTGCGTCTTGAATACACCACACCCACGTCAAACTTGCTGACATCCCTGCTGTGCTGAAAAATTACGCACCCAAATGGGACAGCCAACTGGACAAGGACAATCCCCTAAAGCTAAGACTATTTCGAGTTCCTTCCTCTTCCTTATAAAAATAATTAAACTTCTTTGGGCAGCCCCAACCCCCACCAACCCCAACTCCTGATCTGGCAGGTCTTAGCCACCTCCTCAGGTGGTGATGTTGTTTTTCAGACCTCCACGGTAGCCCCCCTCCCCCGGCACCTGGTTCCCAACCCTAACTTGGGAACTGAGCCAAATGTACACCAACCACGACTGGAACCTCGCAATGGGGCGTGACATTTTCCCGTCCCTTGGAGCCAAATACGGAGCTCCAAGACATGGTAAAAACGCCTACTGCAACTATAAATTTTATGTATGCCCAGGGCATAATAAAAATCAAAAATGCCAAGACCCTACCCAGTTTTATTGCCCAACCTGGAAATGTGTGTCTACGGGCAATATACACTGGACCCCGGCCAAAAATAATAATTTAATCACGGTGCAGCAGGATCCTTTAAGCCGCCACCGAGGGTCCTGTCCGGCACCCACTTTTTGCAACCCCGTCATCATAAAATTCACCCAAGCTGGGCAACAAGCTAATGACTTTTATAAAAACTAAAATAAACACTGTGCAACTTATGGTCCTCAGACAACAATACCAACAGGTGCCCTTGGACAACTTAGCATGTTGAAGGAATCCAAGATTAGATTCACTCTACCCTCAGGAGAAGAGGGGAATGAAAGGGCCATAACAGAGTGTACCATAGACTTAGGTTAAAAACATGCTATAACCCAATAAATATGTAATCGGCTTGTAGAAAATAGCACAGCCATTTTAGTTTTCTACTTTAAAACATAACCTGTAGCTGTTTAAAGTTTCAGTTATGGGAAAAACTGCAAAGCTCCAGTTCAAGCTTCAACCCCTTCCCTTGACCCACTTTCCCCTTAGCAACAACCAATCAGGTTCCAGGTGTCTCTGCAACTTCCCCAGCTAGTGGGCCAAGGTCAGCCTGAGTCAAGTTAGCCAATCCTCCACGATTGAGCTGACCACCAGAGATTACTACCCAATTAAAGGTAACAAGACTGGAAAGTCCCCCCAAACTCCTCCTCCCTTTGTGTAACCATGATAAAAAGTGTCTGCTTAAAGAAGTCGGGGCCCCTGGGTGTACTCCGCTGCATCGGTTGTCAACAGAGGTCCAGGCTCAAGCTTGCAAATAAAGACCCTCTTGAACTTTCATCAGAATTGACTCTTGGTGGTCTCTCGGATTGAATATTCGGCCACTACAGATATAGCAGAGTTGCATGAGGTATATAACAACACAACTGAAGAAAGCAATGTACTAGCCTTGAGAGGACTAGTGGTAATATATGAGCTTATCTTAACAGGATGAGTAGGACATTGAAAGATGTATAAAGAGAAAATATTCTTTTAGGAAGATGGACTTATTTGAATAAAATATTCTAGATCTCCAAATGCATAGCATTTTAGGAACAATTAGTCATCTGTTGTAAAGGAAATATAACATTCGTGGGCCAAGGATGTGTTTCTGAGATTAAGTTGAAAACATAGATTAGTGTTTGAATCTGAAGTATCTTAAATGCTATGCTGTTTTTTTTTCTTTTACTATCAACAGTAATAATTATGGAGAAAGAGAAGTATAACAGGGCATAGGTTTCTATAGTTAATAAATGGACCATAATTTCTTTTGTGGTAGAACATGAAAGAACTGAGGATATATCATTTCTGATATGTTTTGTATAGGGTTAATGTTTAATATGAGTATCAGAATTCATGAACATCTGAAGCCAAATAGGAATTCAAGTCTGAAGGTAATACAGGAGGCAGATCATCTAGAGCTCATGATCTGGACATGTAAATCCAGGGGAATCCCGGTTTCTATAGTACAGAATCAGTTATTGTACATCTGTGAATATATGTTCTATTTCCTCATAATGTATTTGTCCACAGTGGTTGCCTCCTTAACATCTAAATTATAAAACAATAATAACCAAGAAAGTGATGAAGTACAGTGTAAATTGCAGTTTGATATTTCTTCTAAAATAGATAATTTCTATGCTTTTTTTTAGATGGAAGAAAAGAAAATAAACTTCATTTATTAAAGTATTATTGAAAAGTCTCCTCTTTTTAATTTGTTGCCAGTTGAGGTTATATTAAATTGATCTTTAGAAGTGTTTAGTAAATCTCATGGTGGAAAATGCATACCAACTTTGCTGTTTTTACCTAATATGTCTCTTTTGAAAAAAGGATTTTGCAGAATCATTTACCTTTTAAAATAATACACTGTTTATTTGTGTGTTTGAGGGTTACCACTTGTATGTTGATAATATATACTTACAAGTATAGATATGTTTATAGAAATTTGTTATTAATCTTCAACCTTGAACACTTGCCAAATTCAGCATTTTGTATCCACTATTTTTGTGTTTTTAGGTGTAAAAAAGAGTTTGGAAAACTGTATGTACTCCAACATTTATTTGGGAA
The DNA here is from genome assembly GCA_027257055.1 of Cephalopachus bancanus. NCBI lineage: Eukaryota > Metazoa > Chordata > Mammalia > Primates > Tarsiidae > Cephalopachus > Cephalopachus bancanus. The sequence goes on along the minus strand of JAPVLO010000796.1, from coordinate 847,698 downwards.
TATAGTCACTACTTTATTCTAAATTGCAGTTTTTTTCTTTCAGATAAGTTAATTATTCATTGTATTGAAAAAGAGCCTCACAATATAGAATTACTTCCTATTTTCAACCCTATTCAGTACTTTTTAAATATTTTGTTTGTTTGTTTGAGTTGGGTTCTCAGTCTGCCACCCAGGCCGGGGTGCAGAGGTATGATCATGGCTCACCACAGTCTCTACCTCCTGGTTTCAGGAGATCCTTCTGCCTCAGTCTCTCAAGTAGCTGGGACTACAGACCATGTCACCATACCTGGATAATTTTTGTAGAGCTTAAACCTCGCTATGTTTCCCAGGCAGATCTTGAACTCTGGGCTCAGGCAACACACCCACCTCAGCCTCCCAAAATGCTGGTATTACAGGCATGAACCACTGCATTGCCCTTTTGATTTATTAAAGCATATTGTCAGGATAGTCCTTCAAAAATTAGGAAGGAAAAAATATTATCTTTAGAAATCTCTTGGCCTGATTTTTGGTGTATAATGTTCTCCTAATTCCCAGCATCCCTCATGATAATACTCATTTTAGAAATTTTATTCTTCACTCTGCTTCACCATAAGAATATATTTATACTTTATTTCCTATTTCCTCAGGACTATATGGTAGGTTAAGATAGTCCCTTGTTAGTAGGGATGGAATAAGAATATATGAAACATATTCTTAATCATATTGAAATATAAATTAATTTATTGGTTTGCCCTTACATGCTTAAATGGTTTCTGTATTACTAATTCATTTTTTTCTTATACTGTCTTCAGAGTATAAGAAGTATTTGTTGTAACAGCTTGGGAATCATGTAAAAGCCCTCAGGAAAAAAATAGTATATATCTACATTCATATGCCATATATATCAGCACAATAGTTAGCATGTGTCAGACAAAATATTATAATTGCTGTCTACTCTGCTCAGGATTTGGAAAGTGCTTGTAACAATAATACAATGTTATTAAGTACATTATTCATAGAAAGCTACACAGAATGGAAAAGCTATCTGGGTATAATGCACTCATACTTTCCCAGGACTTCTGAAACACATAGAGCAAACCAAATCATAACTGAATGTTTTAACTAGCAGGGCCAATTCAAAGTGATTCTTTTTCAAAATTCAGAAATGAAAATATTGTCACTAATTAAAATGTGATTAATTTTGTTTCTCAAATCTTTACTAGTAAGAAATATGGCTGGGTTCAGTGACTCAGCCTGTAATCCCAGCACCTTGGGAGGCCTAAGAAAGTGGATTTCCTGAGCCTGCAGGTTCGAGACCAGCCTAGGCAACTTAGTGAGATGTCTACAATGAATAGAAAATTAGCCAGATGTGGTAAGGTGTGCCTGTAGTTCCAGCTACTTGGAAGGTGAGGTGGAAGGATTGCTGGCGCCCAGCAGGTCGATACTGGGGGGTGGCTGTGTGAGTGCCACAGGACTCCAGTCTGGGTGATGGAGTGAGACTCTATCTAACTCAAAAAAAAAAGAGAAATATTTTGATCAAATTATTCTCTTGAATTACTCTTGGCAGTGAGTTGTATTTAATGACATTGACATATCTATAAGTTAAATGAATTTTAGGTGTATGAAGAAAAATTCTGAATGGATTATTTCAATAGCAGTGAAATATTAATAAAAGTATGCACAATTTTTTTAAGTCAGAGAATTATAGAAGAGTATTTATTGATCTATTTCATTCAAAAAATTTGAAATTTGATTTGTTTCTCTACCTTCTGTGGTCACAGGAATAATTTTGTTTCCAGAAAGATCCATATAGGGCAAAAAGGAATTTCAAATTAAATGTAGATTCTAAGTAATCAGTTGTAGTTTTCTTAATTACATTTTGATGGTTTATATGAAATGTAAATTAATTTAATTAGTTTGCTCTCACATGCTTAAATGGTTTCTATATTATTTGTCCATTCTTTTTTATTAGTCTGTCTTCAGGGTATAAAAAATATTTGTTGTAACAGCCTGGGTATCATGTAAAAGCTATCAGAAAAAAAATAGACACTTTTTCTTTTTCTTTTCTTTTCTTTTTTACATGTAACTGAGACTACTTTTTATAGTAAGCTACTGAACAACTGATTAAATTGAGTAGCTGCCAGACAGATCTAAGCAATTCTCTCTCCCCTTCTCAAGAATTCTTTTATTTATTTGTTTGTTTGTTTGTTTGTTTACTTTTGACCCGCTAAGGAAAGTTAATAGATTTTTGTCTGCATATGTTCTTTCCTTTATCACATCTTTGATCAATGTTCTGATCATTAGTATTGACAGAAGAGGTTGTAGATATTAACTAGAATCTACATCAGAGGGCAGATGCAGGGAATTTATTTATTTTCTAAATGCATATTACTCTCCTCCTTGAAACAATTTTATGTCCCTGGAGTATTTCTTCTCATTACAAAGCATTCCTATGTGTGCTGAACACTGAAATTTTTGCAGATTAGTCGAAAATTAAAAGGATCTGAAGAAGCAAATACTTTTAAAAAATTATATGTTATCATACTTGAATAATATTCTTAACACAAATTAATAACTAAGTAAATTTAACTCACAATGGCAATGAGGAAGGAAAATCATAAATAAAAGTACTTTGAGTCTCAAAAAAGGAATGTGCTTTTATTAAAACCATATATTCCAATAATAGAAAAAATAATGAATTTGTCAGCACATGGCTATCAGTCAATATTTTTAAACTTACAGTATTATATTATATTTATATAATGTATAGATGTTATGATTAATTAATCTGTGATTAGAAAATAAAGTAAATTTCTGTTTTAGTCTAATCACTAATGCATGATTTAAGATTTTAGTTTACAGACTTTAATCTGTTAGTTTACAGACTTTAATCGATTCCTTTTCTTTTTTTCATTATTATTTTTTTCCCTATTTCTCTGTAAACCACATCTTTGTATACAGGAATAGCACACCAATAAGGAGGTTGGTTACCGTGTAAGTTAGCAACATTGTATGCTTCAGTTTTTTATATGGTTGTTGGTTAGTTTTCAGTCGTGGTTATTGTTTTTATTTGTTTCAGTACTCGTGTCTCTATTCACTTGCCAGTCGGTACACTCATCTGTTTTCCAGCCAGTCGTAGAACTGGATGTGCTGAACTAGTGTTATGGTGGAGGGTGGGAATGGAGAAGTGAGGAGGAAGAAATAAAATCTCACAAAACAAAAATTAAAACAGAGCAAGAAGGATAACACAGTCTTCTTCCACTGTATCCTCAGTTGGATCAATTTGATGTCTTTTGGAATACCTGGTTATAAGCATTGCCTCCTGCTATATGAAGTTATTTATGTTTATTCCTATATATTTTTCAGTTGCAAAATTAACACACAAAATTTTAAGAATGAGTGAATGTACCACTGCCAGGCTGTTTTGATTGTTGTAGCATTATTAAAAAAAAGAATAAGTGGAAATGTGAACACAAAAAAAGAAGCAGTGAAAATATATTATATGACAGTGCTTATCCTCTGAGGATTGAATGTTCAAGGGAATATTTGAGTCAAGAGATAAGTGTTTCTCATATCAATCCTTATAATAAAGTTTGAGTTTTAGATCATATAAATATACATAATGGACTTGAACAAGTCTTGTTGGTTACTTAAATAAGCAAGACCACACGAAGCTGAAAGCATTGTTGGTAACTTCTTAACCTTGTCTTTTCCCTTTTGTCCTCTCTTCTCTTTGTCCCTTCACAAACCAAGTTTCTCACTCTTCCTTCTTTTAGTCACAATTTAGAATATTAACTCATATCAACATAAATGTATCTTTTTTCCAGAAATGTTTAAATTTTTAGGAGGATGATGGTTTCAGCAAAAAAAGTCTGACAAATTCAAGACGTCAACTAGCTGGGGATAGTGAATATTTCAAGGTGAAAGAACTAACCTTTCTAAGAATAAACACTCATGTAAAATTTATGCCTACTTATGTTAGACATAACATACCTATATTAAACAAACGTTAATATTTGCCTAGTTAAACTTTCTGGCAACATTTGAATCTATGAAGACTTTATTGAGTTCTGATTATTTTAACACGTTAGCTACACAGTCATAATCTTCAGAAGTTAAACTTGTATTTATGTTGTGTTTGCCTGCCAAAAATTCAACACTGTGAGAAACAGAACAAGAGAGAGAGAGAGAGAGAGAGAGAGAGAGAGAGAGAGAGATGGGCAGAAAAATGTAAGAAATAAAAAGCTGAATTCCATCTGTTTGCCATTATAGATCCAGTCTCCACCTTTGTCCCCTCTGTTCTGTGCCCTAGGAGTTTGGAGAAGTTTGACCTACCACTCATCATGATGAGAACACTCATCGTGGGCTCCCTTTCCCTCTGGCTTCCAACTGATTTCCACTAAGAGGAACCAGGGCCAGAGATTGGAGGGAGCAAGGAGTCATTTGAGAATCTTTATTGCCCTGACCCCCAATCTGAAACTCAGCTTTCTGGCTCTTCTCCTCGACCAAAGAGCTCAGTTCCTGTCACGTCAGGTTGTCAACAAAAACATCTTTGTCACCAACTTCTAGTAACTGCTTACTCGCTTCTCATCAAGGAATGGTAAAAGGGCTTCACTGGAAGGGCCACTTTGTTAGTAGTCCTGGGATTCTGTATTACAGCTTATGATTTCCTATGTTTTCCTTGTATATTTATAAATACTAGTTCCTTTTTACAGTCCCTCTGGAAACTATCCATCTGTCTTCTCCTGGAATCTTAAGTACAGTAGATGGATAGATAGTTCATCACTGGAATCCCTGGTGTTAGTGGGATTTTATTTTTAATCCCTGATTTTTCTTATAACTGTTGATGCTTCCATTTTTTAGTACATTTATCTTACATTTGATGACTGTGTATGTTAATAATTATAGCACTAAGAAGAATAGTTGTTATGTATTTATTAGATGCCAGGCATTGTAGCCAAGGCTCCAGTACATGAGCTTGCAGAAGCCCTATGACACAGGCACTTCAATCATATCCTGTGAAAGATGAAGAAATTAAGACTTGTCACTGCACCAAAGTGACACAGCTGGTACAATAAGTGGTGCAGTAAGTGAGGTTTAAGCCAGGGCAGCAGGACTCCATGCTTTCAACCACTATACTGTGCTGTGTAGTACTGATATATTTCACTGAATAAATTTAGCCCCAGACATAACAAAACTAACTAGGAAAAGAAAAAGCATTTAGCACATTGTAGCTGCCTACTATAGATGCCATTTAAATGTTTAAAATTTCATGTGAATTGAACTACAGTGATAGTTAAAAAAAAAAAGCTTTTGGCCAGGCTTGGCGGGCCAACCTGTAATCCCAGTACTTTGGGAGGTTGAGGCCAGTGAATTGCCTTAGCCCGCAGGCTCGAGACCCACCTGGGCAACTTGGCGAGACCGCAACTCTACAATAAATCAAAAATCAGCTGGATGTGGTAGCACGTGCCTGTAGTTCCGACTGTTTGGAAGGTTGAGGTGGAAGGATCACCAGAGCCCAGCAGGTTGAGGCTGCAATGGCCGGGAGTGTGTCACTGCACTTCAGTCTGGGCAACAGAGTGAGACTCCAACTCAAAAAAAAACAGCTTTGAAATTTTTTTAAAGAAATGTGAGATAGTGTGTTACTCTGTGATAAAGCATAAAGCACACATTAATGGCACAAAACTTTTAAAATCTGAGGGACTATACCTAACACTTTAAAATCTTCTATATAAAACTTGGTATATATAGCTTCTATATGTAACTACCTGATGGTCTGCTGTCTTATAAAGTGTGGTGATTATTTTGTAAATAATCACAAAAAGTAAAAATGAATAATAAAAATGTAGGCCCTATAGCAATAACCAATACACCTATATGGGAGTGCAGAGTATATTTTTTGTATAAAACTGCATTGTGTTTTCTTTGTACTCATCCTATCAAATATAGAAAAAATCATGGGCAAAATTTTGGTGATTTGATATCCCTCCTCATGTCACTAAAACAGGGTGTGCCCTGATTGTACATTCTTTAATTTTACTTTATGAATGTAGGAATGAGAGGAAGCATTAATTCTCTTGACTTACATTTGACTGAATTCATTATATTCACATAAACACTGGTTAGGTTTAAAAATAACTGTTCTTAAGGGCACTGAATGGTATTTGTATAAGACATATAATTGGTACAGCCACTATTCAACGATGTAGGAAGCATAGTATTCTAAAGCAAATGTTTAATTTGTTTTGTTCTAATGAGGGAAACGATTTTCTTATAAATGATCTTTATATAAATGAAGAATGAACAAGAAGATGAACTTTATAGATGGTACAAACCAAATAATTTTCATGCTTAATTTTAAGCTTAGAATCATTGAAAAAGGGAAAATAAATGTTATTCTCAACTTTTCAGATAATTTTTAAAAATTAAGCTGCTTCTTAATTACACTGCATGAATGAGCTTTTCACATTTCAAGCATCAGTCATGAATCAGTTTGTAGTCAAAAAGTTAAAAGTGAAATATTTTTTTCAAGGAAAATAAATTTTAAAAAAAAAACATCAATAATAATAAAACTTCTCAGCACTGGAAGAAGCTGGGGGTACTTTCTGTCTCAGACTTAGGAAAAACAAGATAGCCATAAAAAATCCAAATCGTGGACGTAGAGGGGCATGTCTGCTTCAAACAGCAGGACTGCTTATACTTCCATTCCTGGCTTTTCCCTTCTCCCTGCGCCACACAATTCTTTATACAAACATTCATTTTAGTTATGCATATACATATGTAGGTATGTAAATAGATAAGCAGGCAGGAAGGCAGACAGAAAGAAAATATATCTCAGTGTCTTCTGAATTATGGATTCCATCGTCATCACCATCATCGCTTTTCCCTGTGGAACTGTTGTGAAGATGAATTAAGAAGTTCACAAGTGCATTTTTCTAATTCTAAGTAACCGCAACTTGAATCACGAAGGCTGATAAGGATTTTTCTATTTCAAACTTTCCATGAATAGTCTAAAATTCTTAGTGCAGTCTATTCTCATCCTTAAACAACATTTACTGTATTTTTATTTACTATATCTACTTTATTTTTAAAGTCTGCATAGTGAAGCTTAAGCTTGTTTTCTCTGGTTTCGTTAGCACAACTGAAAGACAGCCAATCACTATTTTCTTTCTAAAGGTTGTTTTAGTTTAGTTTATATTTAAATAATTGATTTTTTTTCATTTTTGCATTTTCAAAATAGAACAATTCAATTGTTTCAGTTAATTATTTGGAGTTTTCACTTTTTAGTCTCTAATTGTAACTCTTTGTCTTATTCATATACTGATTTGTTTTGGTGGCATCGAGAATTCCGAGTTCATATGCTATGCGTTTCCTAATATATTAAGCGTGTTCTTTAGCTTGTATATGATGAATAATTTATTTTTCACATTAACTTGCTATCCAAACCAAGAACATTCTAAAATGTTTTAATCCTGATTTAATTCCTTCATTGTATAGTTGTTATATTCTGCTAAGAAACTTATACAGTACTTGTGCTATAAACCTGCTTTATTCAAGTACCAAATTTTCTAAAGCTAATACTCTTTCATCATTTTAGCTAATGCTTTCTCATACACATTCTTCCTGAAATAGTTTTTCTAAATGCTGCTCTTTTACTGGGTTTTCAATCTTTATTTACTTACATAAAACAACCTAAAGCTTTATTTGTAATCGGTCAATTTGCCTATCCATCAATCCATCATTATCATTATCATCTACCTCTAGTACTGCCTTTCCTCAACTTTATCTTCTTTACTTTCCAAATTATTCATTCTGTCATTAACACTTAGATTAGTACACAGCTTATAGAATTGGTTTTTTTCTTTATTTATTTTTTAATTTTAAAGATGTGAGGTACAATTCAGGGAAAGGTATACAAATGTTCGTTATTGCAGGTAATCTTGTTGATGAGATGTGTCTCCCCTCCCCCAGCAGATTCCTGCTACTACCAATCCTGCTCCCGTGACCCCAGCAGTTTCCTGCTAATGCCCATCCTTTTCTTATAGTATTATGATAATTGTTCAAGGTCCACTTATGAGTGAGAACATGTGATATTCAGTTCTTTGTTTCTGATACATCACACTATTATAGACTTTAAGTCCACCTAGGATGCTGTGAAATTCATGATTTTGGCATTCCTTATGACTGTGTAATATTCCATCCTGTATATGTACCACATTTCTTTTACCCAGTCCTCTTTTGATGGGCAGTACTGTTGGTTCCATGTTTGTGCAACTGTGAAAAATGCTGCAATAACCATGCATGTGCTGGTATCTTTTTCATAGAGTGACTTGAGTTATTCTGGGTATATTCCCAGTAGGGGTATTGTGGGGTCATAGGAAGGTCAATTTTCAGATCTTTTAGGAATCGCCACACTGTTTTCCACAGAGGCTGTACTTGTTTACTCTGCCACCAACAGTGTAGAAGTTTTCTCTTTTTGCAGATTCCTCTGAATCTGTTGTTTTTTGAGTTACTGTTGATGGCCATCATGACTGGACTTAGGTGGTATCTCAGTGTAATTTTAATTTGCATTTATTTGATGACTAGTGAGACTCAACATTTTCTCATGTATCTGTGGGCTACATGTATGTCATCTTTCGAGAAGTGTCCATTTATATCTTTTGCCCACTTTGTAATGGGTCTGTTTGTTTTTTTTCTTTTCAACACATTTGAGTTCCTTGTAGATCCTAAATGTTAAGTATTTGTTAGACATGCAGATGGCAAATATTTTTTCCCAGTCCGTGGGCTATCTCCCTGCTCTCTTGATGGTTTCTTTGACTTTGCAGAAACCTGTCAGTTTGATGAGGTCCCACTTGTCTGTCTTATCTCTTATGGCATGGGCACTTGGGATTTTGATCAGGAATTGATTGCCAGTTCCAATTTCCATAAAGGTGTCTCCTGCATTTTCTAAGATTCTTATAGTTTTAGGTTTTATGTTTAGGTCTTAGATCCATTTGGAGTTTATTTTTGTGTATGGTGATAGGTAGGGATCTTATTTTAACCTTCTGCATGTCGTCAGCCATTTTTCCCAACACCATTTACTGAATAGGTTCTTCTCTCCCCAGTGGTTGGTGATGGAGGCTTTGTCAAAGATGAGTTGAGATATTGAGGTTTTTCTTCTGAAATCGTTATCCCGTTCCATTGGTCTACATGCCTGTTCTTGTACTAATACCAGGCTGTTTGATTATTGTAGCTTGATAATAAAGTTTAAAGTCTGGGAAGTATCTGTGATACTTCCAACTTTTTTTTTTTTTGATGAGTATTGTTTTGGCTATTTGTGGTCGTTTATGTTTGCATATTAATTCCTATATTGTTGTTTCCAGATCTGAGAAGAATGCTGGTGGTAATTAAATAGGTATTGCATTAAACATGTAGATTGCCTGGGGTAGGATGGACATCTTAACAATGTTGATTCTTCCAATTCGTGAGAAAGAAATGTTTTTCCATTTGTTCATCTCATCTTTGATTTCTATAAGTAGTTTTTGTTGTAAAGATCTTTCATGTCTGTTTAGGAAGATGCCAGGGTTTTTGATTTTTTAGTGGCTATTGTGAATGGAATTGTGCTTTTTATTTGAATTTCTGTTTATTGTTGGTGTATAGAATTGTGACAGTCTTTTGCACATTTATTTTATACCCTGAGAATTTTCCAAGTCCTTTATCAGTGCAAGGATGTTTTTGACAGATTCTCTTGGGTTTTCAAGGTATAGCATCATGTCATCTTCAAAAGGGGATAACTTAACTTTCTCTTTTCTTATTTGGAAAATCCTGATCTCCTTCTCTTGTCTGATTGCTCTAGCTAGGACTTGCAAAACTTTGTTGAAAAGGCGGGGTGAGAGTGAGCATGCTTATCTTGTTCCAGTTTTCAGGGAAAATGATTCCAATTTCTGTCTGTTTAGCAGTATGCTGGTTGTGGGCTTCTCGTAGATGGCTCTTAGTATTTTGCAGTGTATTCCATCTGTGCCTAGATGTTTGAGGGTTTGTTTCAAGAAGGGAAGCTGGATTTTATCAAAAACTTTGTGTCACGTGATATAATCATGTGAGCTTTATTTTTACATCTGATAATGTATTTAATTGTGTTTGTGGCCTATGAATGTGTAACCAGCTCTACATTCTGAGAATGAAGCCTACATGATCATGGTGAATGATTTTTGAGATGTGTTTTTGAATTTGGTTTGCTAGGATCATGTTGAGAATTTTGCATCTATGTTCATCAAGGATATTGCCCTGTAGTTCTCTTTCTTTATTGGATCTTTACCTGGTTTGGGTATCAATGTTATGTCAACTTTGTAAAATGATTTGGGGAGAATTCCATCTTTCTCAACAGTCTGGCTGGAATACTTTCAATGGGATTGATATCAGTTCCTCCTTGTATGTTTTACAGAATTCTGCTGGAAAGTCATCTGCTCTAGGACTTTTTTTTTTCTGTATGTAGTTTTCTTATAATGTTATCAATTTTCTGGATCTTGATTTCTTTTCATTTCAACCTGGGGAGGCTGTGTAATGTTAGAAAGTCCTTCGTTTCCCTTAGGTTTTTGAGTTAGTTTCTATACACGTGTACATAGTAGTCTCTGATAAGCTTTTGTATTTCTTTTGGGTCAGTTGTTACCTCATCTTTTGCATTTGTGATTGTGTTTATTTGGGCTTTTTCTCTCTTCTTCTTGGTCAGTGTAGCTAGGGGACCATCAGTCTTATTTATCCTTTCAAAGAACCAGCTTTTTGTTTTATTGATTTTTTTGTATTATCTTTTTGTCTTCTATATTGTGAATTTGGCATTTTATTTTAATCATCTGGATTCTTCTGCTGAAGTGAGGATTTTTGTGGTCTTGCTTTTCCAGCTTCCTTCAGTGATTTGCTAGGCTGTTAAATCGTGATCTTTCCATTTTCTTCATTTGTGAATTTAGAGATATGAATTCCCTTCTTAGTACTGTTTCATGGCATCCTAGAGGTTTTGTTAAAATGTTTCATCATTTTCATTTGTTTCCAGATACCTTTTAATAATATATTTGGATTTCCATGTTGACCCAGGAGTTGCATAGCATCATGCTGTTTAGTGTCCCTGTCTTTGTGGGATTTGGGGCAATTTTGTTGGTGTTATTTGGTCTAAGAGTGTTCATGACAGTATTTGAATCTTATGAAATTTGTTTATGCTTGATTCATGGCCAAGGATGTTGTCAATCTTAGAGCACATTCCATGTGGTGATTAGTAGAATGTATTTTCTGTGGTTGTTTGATGGAGTGTTCTGTAGGTATCAATTAAGTCCATTTGGTCAAGAGTTACATTGAGGTTTCAGGTCTCCTTGTTGATTTTTTGTCTTGATGAGCTGTCTAGGATTGTGAGTGGGGAATTTAAGTCCCCAGTTGTAGTGTTAGAGTCAATATCATTTTAAAGTTTGCCTAGAAACTGCTTTATGAAATTTGGGTCTCCTATGTTGGGTGCATAAATTTTTAGGATGTATATTTCTTGTTGATAGATGGAACCTTTTATAATTATGTAGTGACCTTCTGTATCTTTTTAAATATTTGATAGCTTAAAGGGTATTTTGTCTGATATTAAGACTGTGACTCCTGCTTTCTTTTGTGTTTTGTTCACCTGAAATTTTGTTTCCCATCCTCTTATTTTGAGTCGGTGAGTGTCCTTTCTGATGACAGGAGTCTCTTGGAGACAATAAATTGTTGCCTCATAATATTTTATCCATTTTGCAACACTATGTCTTTTCGGTGATATATTTAATCCTTTCACATTCAGGCTAATTGTCAAATTGTGAGTTTATCCCTGTCATAAGGTTCTTATAGAGTTTGTTGTTGTTTGTTTGTTGTCTTTTTTTAATTTTTGGGTTGATTCATGTGTGTTTTCAATATTTTTCCTGCATTCTTGTGAAGAGCATATCATTCTTTTATTCCTTTCTTCTATGTTTACTATTTTCTTCAGTGTTTCTTGTAGAGCTGATCTGGAAGCAGCATAAACTCTTAGAAATTGGATGTCTGTGAAAGATTTCAATTCTCCATTACTGATACTAGGTTGGTAATTTTTGGTTAAAATTGTTTATCCTTGAGAACTTTGAATATTGGGTACCAAGCTCTCCTAGTCTGAAATGTTTCTGTAGATAATAATCTACAGAAACTGCTGCTATTCTAATTGGTCTTTTCTACTAGGTAGTCTGACCTTTTTCACTTGCTGCCTTTAGGATTATTACTTTTATACCTACTTTGTGTAGGTGAATTACTATGTGTCTAGGAGTTGGTCGTCTTCTTTGTCATCTTGCAGGGGTTCTCTGAATCTCTTGTGTTTGAATGGATACGTCACTAAAGAGATGAGGGGAGTTTCCTTGGATAAGTTCATGGAATATTTGTCCCAGGCTGGTCTCTGTCTCTTTTTCTGTCTCAGGAAGTCAAATTAATTCTAGGTTTGGTCTCTTGAAGTAATTGCTCGTCTCTTGAAGGTTTTGTTCTGTCTTTTAAAGCTTGTTTCCTATGTTTTTGACAGATTGGGTTAGTTCCATATTTTAGTCCTCAAGCTCTGAGATTCTTTCTTCCACTGGGCTAATTCTGCTTTCCATGCTTATCAGTTTGTTATTTATTTCATTCACTGTATTCTTTATTGCTGTTATCTCACTTATCAACTCCTTTCCTCTTGTCTCTCCTCAATATATATTTATTATCTCTATTAATGTCTTGATATCTGGGTTTGTGATTTGAGACAGTCATTCTGAGGGTCCTTCATTTTTTGTTTTCTGAAGTCTGTATTCTCAGTGTCTGAGTTCCCAGGGGTCTGTGTGAGACCCATATTCTTCTTTTGGTATTTCTTCACTTGTGTAGATTCTCCTTCTTCCTTTTTTTAACCTCTTCTTTGATTCTGTTTTTCAGGGATGTGGGGGTAACTTTTACTTCTGTTTCCTCAATCTCCTATCCTTCCTTATGTGGATCCTCTGGCTTTGTTCAATTCTGAAGCTGGACTTGGGTTGGGGGCTGTACTTTTTGCAGTTTTGAGATTTAATTGAGGGGGGAGCTGTGATTCAGATATTATCTGCAGATCCCAGTATTTGCTGATAGGTGTGTGGGCCCCCTGAAACCCACTTCCCACTGTCTTACAATCTTTCCATGCAGTGGGGGTATAGGATTGCTCCCTGAAAGCAAAATGAGGTAAGTAAAAGGAAATGAATGGAAAAAGAAAGGAAGAGGACAAGAGGAAAGTGGAAATAGAAAAGAATACAAGGGAAAACAGGTGTATCAACTATAACAAATGAAAAGAGACACAAAGACAGAAAAGATTTTAAAATAGAACATACAGACACTCAAACAAATACACAAACCAACAACAGCAACAATAAAACTATTGATGTACTCTCCCTAAAAAATACCCTTAGACAAACAGAAGTCTAAAAATAAAAGCAATAAAATAACAGAAACAAAGCAAGTACAAAAACAGAAAGAAGCAAAGAAAAAACTAAAACAAACAAACAAGAAAAGAAAACTCACTCTGAGGTCTTTCCTGTAAGTTCAACTTCCTTCCAGCTCTGATCTCCAACCCCTCCTCTGTGCTCTAAGAACTGGCTGGTAGGGTTGCTGTCAGTGTGGGTCAGATGCCCCAGGCCTACTATGGGAGGAAGGTGGATGAGATCTGGACTCATCCAGTTTGCTGCCTGTCAAGTTTCTGAATCAGATCTGATGTGTCTCTGTCTGATCCAGGTTGGAGAAGGGGCTTCTGTCTCTCCAAGTTTGATGAGATTCTCTCTAGTTCCCAAGTTGGAGGCTAGGTGGAGTTGCGTGGGGTAATGCAGGTTTCTGCCTGGTCCTGGGACAGAGAAAATGGCCCCAGTTGGTGTTTCCTCTAGTGGTGGCGCTTCTCTCCAGCTTTTCCAAATCTTCTCTCTCCAAGGATTGGATGTGGGGCTCCAGCTGTTTTGCTGTTACAGGTGATGGTGTGGGCTAAGGACCAGGCAATGGGAATCAGTTATATTTGGCAGACTTTTCTCAGAACATCCTGAGAAAAGCAGATAATCCTGTGTTCTGGAGACTCCAATCTCAGGGTGGTGAGGGGTTGCAGTCACTGCCAGAAGAGAGCCCTGTGTGCATGAACCTGAGTCTCCCCTCAGACGGACTTTCACTCACCCACCAGCACATACCCACTCACACAGAGAGTATTTATGGACATTTGCTTTTCCAGAGACTCTCACAGTCCAATCTGTCCTGTCACCACCTTGCTGAAAGTCCTCGAATTGATTTGTTAATACCCACAAAGTAAATTGCTGGAATTTTGATTGAGATTGTATTGAATCTATAGATCAAATTGGGACAAACTGACATTTTGAATGTATTGAGTCTTCCTATCTATGAACATGGAGCATCTCTCCATTTATTTAGTTTTTTGATCTCTTTCATCACAGCTTTGTAGTTTTTTTCCTTTAGCTTTCATGTAAAAATTTATATCTAAGTATTTATTTTTTGTGGGTGCTGAAATAAATGGTAATGTGATGTTAATTTCAAATTTTACTTGCTCATGGCTAGTTTATTGGAGATGATTGATTTTTTTACTTATACCCTGCAAGCCTGCCATAATTATTTATTAATTCTACAAGTTGGAGGGTTTATTTTTATTTTTATTTTTTTGAGTTGGAGTCTCACTCTGTCACCAGACTGGAGTGCAGTGGCCGCTCCTGGCCACCGCAGTCTCAACCTGCTGGGCTCCGGCGATCCTTCTGCCTCAGCCTTCTAAGTAGCTGGAACTACAGGCGCGCGCTACCACGCCCGGCTAATTTTTTAAAAATTTATTGTAGAGATGAGGTGGGTCTCAAACCCACAGGCTCAGGCAATCCACTCACCTCAGCCTCCCAAAGCATGGGATTACAGGCTGAGCCACCGAGCCCGGCTTGGAGGGTTTTTTTTGTTATTGTTTATCCTTTTTTATTTTCTCCACAGACAATCATGTTATGTGTGAACAAAAGCAATTTCATTTCTTCCTTCCCAATCTGTACAACATTTAAAAATTTTTCTTTTCTTATTGCATTAGCTAGGACATTCAGTATAATGTCAAAAAACAGTAATAAGAAAGAACATTCTTGGCTTGTTCCTGATCTTAGTGAAAAAACTTAAAGTTTCTTATCATTATGTATGATTTTAGTTGTATATTATTTGGTAGCTGTTCTTTATCATATTGAATAAGTTCTCCTATTCTTAGTTGACTGAGCATTTGTATCATAATTGGGTGTTGAATATTGCCAAATACTTTTTCTGCATGTATTTATATGATTATGTAATTGTTCTTTTCTTGCTTTCTGAGTTAATTGATTATACTGAAAGATTTTAAAAAGTTGAAGCAGCTTTGTATGCATGGAATAAATTATTCTTGGTGTGATATATAATTATTTTAATATATTGTTAGGTTTCAGTTGCTAATTGTTGTATCTACGTTTGTGAGAGATGTAGGGCTATAGTTTACTTTCATTGAAATGTTTTGGTTTGGGTTTGTTATTAGGGTAATGCTGACCTTATAATATAAATTAGGAACTACTCCTCCTGCTTTGATATTTTGAAAGAGAGTGTAGATAATTAGTATAATTTCTTCCATAAAAGTTTGGTCAAATTAAACTTTGAACACATTTAGACATGATAGTCTATTTTTTGGAATTTTTTTCAATTTTTAAAAATAGATATAGGCCTGTACAGAAGGTTTATTTCTTCTTGTGTAAGTTATGATGGATTTTGTCTTAAAAGACTTGATCCCTTTATCCAGGTTAACAATTACGGGCATAGACATATGCCTAATAGTCCTCAATCACCATTTTTACATTCATGGGATCTGTAATTAAGTCTGCTCTTCATTTCTGAAATTAGTAATTTGATTTCCCTATTTTTTTCTCAGCCTGATTAGAGGCCTATTAATTTTATTGATTTTTTTCAAATTTTCAGTTTTTAATTGGTTAATCTCTATTGATTTCTTATTTTCAATTTCATTGGATTGTGCTCCAATGTTATTTTTTTCTTCTGTTTATTTTGGATTTAATTTGTTCTTATTTATCTTATTTCTTGTGAATGCTTATATAATTGATTTTAGATATTTTATATTTTAATATATGCATTCAGTACTATAAAGGCCCTTCCAAACCCTGCTTTCTCTGCCTCCCACAAATTTTGGTTAGCTATATTTTCATTGCCATTTAATGCAAAATAATTTTAAAATTTATCCTGAGATTTATTTTTTACCCACACACATGTTATTTTGAAGTGTGTTGTTGATGCTCCAAGTATTTGGGGATTTTCTAGCTATCCTTTGTTACTGGTTTCTAGTTTATATCTAGTGTGGTCTGAGAGTAGACATTGTGTAATTTCTATTATTGAAATTTGTTTAAGTGTGTGTGATTACCCAGTATATGGTTTATCTTGGTGGATGTTCTATGTGCACTTGAGAAAAATGCATAATCTGCTGCTGTTGGATGAAGTAGTTTACAGATGTCAATTATATTCAATTGATTGATGATGCTGCTAAGTTCAACTCTATTTTTACTGATTTTCTGCTGCAGTATCTGTATGTTTTTTAATGGAGAAATGTTAAATTGTTCACCTATAATAATGGATTCATCTGCTTTTCCTTGCAATTCTGTTAGTTTTTGTCTCACATATTTTCACATGCTGTTGTTAGGCATAAGTTATTTTAATTTCTTGGAGAATTGGCCCTTTTATCAAGGTGTAATACCCCTCTTGTTCTGAGGTCTGCTCTGTCTGAAATTAATATGGCAATTCCTTTTAATTGATGTTAGCATGGTATAGCTTTCTACTTCTGTTTACTTTTAATCTATATGTGTCTCTATATTTCAAATGAGTTTCTTGTAGACAACATATATTTGAGTCTTAGTTTTTTTGATCCACTCTGACAGTCTCTTTAAATTGTTATATTTAGACTCTTGACACTTAAATTGTCTTGTTTTTTTTTTTTTTTTGAGTTGGAGTCTCACTCTGTCACCCAGACTGGAGTGCAGTGGCTGCTCTCAAACCGCAGCCTTGACCTGCTAGGCTCCGCGATCCTTCCGCCTCAGCCTTCCAAGTAGCTGGAACTACAGGCGTGCACTACCACACCTGGCTAAGTTTGATTTATTGTAGAGATAAGGTCTCGCCAAGTTGCCTGGGTGGGTCTCAAACCCGCAGGCTCAGGCAATCCACTCACCTCAGCCTCTCAAAGGCGTGGTATTACAGGCTGAGCCACCAAGCCCGGTTGACACTTAAATTGTATATTGCAAACTTTAGGAAAGCCACTAAGAAAGTAAGAAAATGTAATTGATATCCTAAAATAAAGAGAGGAAAATGGAACAATATACAATGCTCAATTAAATCCATAAAAGGCAGGAAAAGTGTGGATCAAAAAAAGGAACAAAGAAAAAGAGCAACAAACAACTTTGTACTAATATCTACTGTATTTATTTTTACTTATATTTGTTGCTCTTTTTCTTTGTTCCTTTTTTTGATCCACACTTTTCCTGCCTTTTATGGATTTAATTGAGCATTGTATATTGTTCCATTTTCCTCTCTTTATTTTAGGATATCAATTACATTTTCTTACTTTCTTAGTGGCTTTCCTAAAGTTTGCAATATACATTGAAAACTAATCCAAATCCACCTTCAAAGATTTCTGCACCACTTCATAGGTAGTGCAAATGCTTTATAATAACAAAATATTCACAATTCCTCTTTCTATCATTCATTTTATTACTATATAATCATATGAGCACATATCAAACAAATTGTTGGTATTATAATTTTGAACAGTTATGTGTCATATCAATTAAGAATATGAGGACTGGGGTTTTGCAATATGGTGTCAGATCCAGTCAGAGTATGAGAATCTCTGCATGGGTGAGTACCACAAAAGAACTAATCTGCATCCATTTGTTTGTGTGAGTTGATGAACTAATGTACAACTGAGGGGAGACCTGGGATCAAGATCCCAGGTCTCCCCTGCAGAAACAGCTACAGTTTGTCACTGCTCTGAATTCAGCACCTGCTGTGCACAGGAGGATTCACCTGTCCGGGGCATATCTTGGGAAAAGACAGAAGAGGTCAACTGGCACCTGGCCCACATCACTTCCTGGGGCAACAGGTCAAGAACTGGCATCAGGGACCATGGACAAAGCACGGGGAGAAAATCTGCAGTCAGTCACCCTGGAGGAAAAAAGCACAGACTGCCACCATTTTCTCTATCCCAAGAATGGACAGAGACCTACTTTATCTCACTCAATTCTGAGCTGCCTGCTTCCTGAGATTGAGTGGTGATCTCCACATTTCTCTGAAACCAACCATCATTTGCCAGAGAGGATACTCCAAGTGCATGATACTGGAGAGACAGATGCTCCACCCCCACAGTGGACCAAACATGAACACAGCAATTAGAGCAGGAGACCTAGCAGCAGTTTGGGATGTTTTCTTGGGAAGATATGCTTGAGTGAGCTGAACGCTGGCCGTGAGGGTCATGGAGGGAACACAAGGAGGGAGCCTGAGGCAGACTCCCAAGAAAGTAATGGGGAGAGCTCCAACCTGAGCCTAGATAAGAGCTGCAGAACCCTGCCACCAAGTCTCAAGATCCAAAGACTGGTAACTCCTGGGAAAGGAGCAATAGTTCCTGGCAGGGAAACTGAGCAGGCTCTCAAAAACCCGGGCAGAAAAGTGCTACAGGGCAGCCTTGGCAGAACAGTAGAACTGCATCTTGAGAACAGGCACTGATCTCTGCATTGCATTGAGACTGCTCTTTGTGATCTAAGAGAACATTGCTCCCAGTGCACAAATCCTGGCAGGGAATGGCAGGTGCAGAACCCCAAACAATCCACCTCTACACTGAACCAGCTGCTGGCGATAGATGCAGACAGAGGAACTGACCAAGAATAAGGCTGGTTGCAGTGTTGGTTTGTTTGTTTGATTATCTCATGTGGTTGCTTGGTTTGTTTGCTGGTTTTCTCTTGTCTTTCCTTCTATTTCTCTTTCTTTGTTCTTTCTCTGGTTTAAAAAAATTTTTTTCTTTCTTTTTCTATTTTTCTTTCCTACTTTTGCCTCTTTGTTCTACTTTCTCTCTTTTTCTCTCTTTTCCTTCTTATACACTATCTTGGACTCGGAGGCTATGCAAACATACCCACTGTAAAGTCACATTGTGCAGAGACCTGTTCACCAGATAGCAAACATCTTGACCACTAATAGGTTCTGAATCCTTGCAGCCCTCCCAACCCCTAGTAATTGCTGAAAGTTGCACAACATCCCACCCCCCAGCACTACTTCATAATTGAACAAACCCAGTATCATGACTTAAGGAAGGACAAAAGCTAAAGTAAATATCAGAAATGGCTGCATCTCCATTTTCCACTGAGCAATGGAATTAAAGAGAAAGATAGGAGAACTTCTGGAAATGAAGAAAAATCAATGATGAACTGCTGGTTACAACTAGAGCTCTAGCAAAGAGTCATTACTAAAACAAACAAATCAACAACAACAACAACAACAACAACACAACAACTACTGGGGCACCAACAATGGCTATCTCTGAAAAGAACAGTAACCAGTAGGTATTTAAGGAGATCATAGCACTGTTAACTATAATGAGTAAAAATCAAGAAATACAAGGGACAAAACAAAATGAAATTGTAACAGAGCTGGACAAACTCAAGAAAGTATACTTAGAAATAACTGAAGTAAAGAACTCCATCCAATAAATAAATAACAAATTGAAATCATAGGAAGCAAAATTGACCATGCAGAGGAGAAACCTCAGAGCTGGAAGATCAAAGTATGGAATTAACCTAATATTTTAAAAATACAGGACAAAAACTTAAGAAGGAAGAAGAAACTCTCTGAGACACGTGTAATTTTATTAAGAAAACAAACCTACATCTGATTGGAATACCTGAAGTTGAAAGAGTAAAAGAAAATACACTGGAACAAGCATTTTATGAGATAATTCAAGAAACCTTTCCTCATATGGCCAAAGTGATGACTATACAATCACAAGAGTCTCAGAGAACCCCTGAAAGACACCTCATGAGATGACCAACTGCTAGACACACAATAATTTTCCTACACAAAGTAGGTATAAAATAAAAAATTATAAAGGCAGCAAAGGAAAAAGGACAGATTACCATTGAGACTTGCTGCAGACTTACCTGCAGAAACTCTACAGGCCAGAAGAAAATGGGCACGATTTTACTGTCCTCAAAGATAAACAATGTAACACCAGAATTTCCTACCCAGCACTCTATGCCTCATCAATGAGGCAGAATAAAATTCTACCCAGAATCCAATTCCTAAGACAATATGCTACTTCAAGACCAGCTCTGCAGGAGATGCTTAAAAAGATGCTGTGCACAGAAAAGAAAATAAAATAAGAAAGACCATTTACTTCACAAGATCACAAACAAACACAGAAGCAGCAGAACTGCAGAGTCCAGCTCCAGTGGGTCAGGGTTTCCTGAAAGAGGGACAGCATCAGTGCAGGAGAAAAAACTTGGACACTGACGCTGCTGCAAGCAGGACAAATGCTGATTTATTGTCTTTTCCAACTCCTTTTATACTCTACATGTTTTTTGTTTTCAAGGCAATCAGTTATAATTTAATGGACCGGACAGGCAATGTATCTTTATTCATCCTGTTTTGATCTTAAAACATTATCATCGTAAACTATAAATTTTATAAACTTCTAACATTTTTTAATGATTACCATTTCTTAATGGCCATACAAAACTTACTTATTTCTATAACTATTGCATTATAAATCACTACCAAGTTCTAAGCACTATAATTATCACATAGATTAACAAGTCAGACCTGTGACATTCACACAGCAATTTACATCTAGCTGGGGTAAAGCAACATTTTCAAGGTTTCTTAGCCGCAAGTTGACCTGACTGGTTTTCCCTAATTTCACACCTGGTTACAACCTGTGTCAATTATCCCCTGCCACATCGACTGGGCTTTAATGTTTGTAAAACAAAGGGTCTCCAGGTCTCAAGTCATCTCAGTCACAATCCCTAACCAGAATTACAAGCCTCCTTAACAAAGGGAAGTAAAAGCAAGGGTGCTCTAATATTTATGTGATTGTTAATTTTTTAACCATAATACACCACATGTAGAAATTAAGAAATTAAGTAAAAGTAATTTTTGCATTGGCACTCTTCCTAAAAATACAAACTGTAGCTTCAATTAGTCGCCAATCAGAAGAAATAAAATCTTACAACTAATTATCTACCCGCACATGATATTTAAAATCTCTATTGATAATTTCCTGGCAAGGCCAGTGAGTTCCCTGACAAACATTAAATCGAGCACCTTCTGATTTTTTACAATTTCCCCAACCACAGTGTTTAATCAAGTGATTGCGTGGTCTAATACCAGGAGGCCTGGGATGTGGAAACCGAGGGAGGAATTCAAATGAAGGGAAGGTAGTTTTTTCATGAATTCCCCTCTTGCCTTTTTGCAAGGGGTAGTGGAGGCATGAGTGGAATTTTGCTTTTCATCCTCAGACTGTACCGAACTTTTCAGCTGCACTAATAATAGTAGAAGAAGCAAGGGTCTCAGCTGCCTAGGTTTGCTTTGCGACCCGGGGTCTTCAGCCCCCTGGACTTTGTCAGCAGGCAGGCCTCCATGGCTGGCTCCCAACATCTCTTCCTTTTTTGTTTTTTAATACAAAGCCTTGAAATTCCGCAGTCAGTTGGTTGATGTTGTTTTTCAGTAATTGGAAGATGACTGGAAACAAATATAAAAGAAATAAGATAATGACTACACAAATTCCTACATTAATTAAAATGGAAATTAGAAACTTTTGATTAGTAAAAGAGGAGAGATTATTATTAAAAAATGATTGCGCTAACTGGTCAGAATTAAATTGTTTCTCAGACTGACTGATATCCTGAATTTCTTGCTGTAATTTAGAGAGATCTATGCTTATGTCCGAATGATTCCAAATTCCAGAAATATGGTTTTTGATTTTATCCCATGTATGGATAGATTCATTCACCTATAGAGGGGTTACACAAATCCATTTACATTCTGAATGGCAACACAAAGCTAACTAATTTTTAAGGTTCTAAGTTCTTGTCCTATGATAAGAATAGCTTCCTCTAGAGCATTCACCCTACTCTCTAACTTTTGATCAATAATTTCTTGAGTAGCCAATGCCAAGGACACATTTTTAGATAACTGATCTGCAAATGTAGCTGTATGTACTTCTTTAGCAAGAGCTACAGCAGAAACTGAAGGTGATGTGGCAACAATTATCAAGGTAGTGGTACCCAAAACCAGAGTTGCTATAAACCTTTTTGAGTGTTGTAATAATGAATTAACTCATATAATGCTTTTACACCATATTCATCAAACCAGAGGGAGGGAAGACTTACAGGAACCATCAAATAAGGAGGCTGTTTAAGAATCATAAACCCTCTATAAGAAGAATCAGTTAAACAATTAGTAAGAATACAATTTTTACATGTCATGCTATATTTTGGTCCATTTTGGGTTATAATTAAAGAATTAAAACTTTTGGTAACCAGAAATACATAAGATGACTGTAAGCCAGCATAATAACAAAAACAGTGGAGGGAGTGAGTGAAGTATTTTGAGACCAAACCAAGTCCTCTGCGTCATGCATCAGCACTTTCAGCTGTTCCCAAGTTGGTGGTTTGCAGGTTCTTATGGAAGCAGTGGAACGCAGTCGCGGAAGCCTCTCGAGAGCAAGACGTTTTAGCTGAGAAACGAGGGTTTCTTTTTCCTCATCATCAGTCGAGCTCGGGTGGTTTTGTTCCTATTTTCAGAAGTTGAACTGTGGTGGGGGTGGGAGACCGGGCATGCCTAATTAGGTGATCCAGAACTCAAATAGGTGAAGATGAATCCTGGGGAAAAACACAAGCACATCCTCTCCTGCATGTTAAGAGAATATCACGTCCTTTTCATTGATCTGTAAGGGCTGTTTAAAATTCTTAGAAGGTAGACTAAATGGAAATCTTTTACAATTGTCAGAATTAAAAAAAAACCTTGCTCTTTTGTAACAAAGAAAGTAGATGGCAGTAGAGAGCTATTCTGCGAATGAACCAACTCCTCAGCATCAAGAGCCAGAGCTTTGAGTATTTATAAAATTCCTTTCACTTCTTTTCACAAACTTTCACCTACCATGGTCGGCATACTCATATCATTTTTGATGTGCTTGAACCTTCTATTTTTGTTTTATACTTTCCTTAACCAGCCATTCTATTATAGAACAAAAATTTACCATACAAGATTCTTTCCTATACAATTATTCCTTTTTCCTTTATCCTTTCTTACCAAAAACATACCTTATACCAACAACTTTCTTTACATTTTCCCTAACCTCAGAGCTTTAACCAAAGCAATAAGTTTATATGCAGTGGATGGGCTTAGATAGGATCCAACATAGAACTATTAGGGAAATCCAAAGCTAAACAGAAGGCACCCAAAAGCACTATGATGAGGGCAAAGAATAATATGAGTTTTCATTTTGTTTATAATGTCCCTTTCCAATAATGGAGCTGAACATGTTGGCATAACAAGGAAGGAGAGTTGAAATATTTTATCTCTCAGAACACATGGAAGTAAAGGCCTTAAATTTTGTAAAAGTCTCCACTTACCTGATTTTTTCTGTATGACAAATATAGGAGTATCCCATGGGCTGTTTGAAGGATCTATATATCCAACCTCTAGTTGTTGTTGTACCAAATCTTTTGCTGCCTTATGTTTCTCTGATGGCATAGGCCATTGGTCTACCCAAAACTGGCTTAATGTTTTTCCAGGTAATAGGGTTGGCAGCTTTAAGAACAATGGCCCCTAATGTAAATTTGAATACCCAATTCCAGAACTATCCTTTTCTCTGTAACTTTCCTCATTCCCAGGAGATAAACGATTATCATCAACAGGAGCAGTGGCTAACATTGCCTGGGAAGGAACAGGGATTAATAGGGGAGTTCTTTCACCTGGTTCCTCTTTTAATTTTGTGGGCAATTTATCAGCTTCTTTTGTGGATTTAAAACATCTCTAATTATATTCCATAATGCAAGAGTATTTACAGGCACTCGTTCCGGACCATGGAGAGTGTAATACAGCTTTAATTCCTCCCCAACCTTTGACCATGTTGCTAAATTAACGGTGCCTTCTTTAGGGAACCAGGGGCACTGTTCTTGCACAAAATGAAGAAAACGATATAATTGTGTAGAGGAAACTTTAATTCCTCTTTTAGTAAGCATATGCATCAGAATACTAGTGAACAGCTTTCTTTCTTTGGATTCACTCTGGCCCATGATCATATCACAGCTCTTAAACTACTTACCCTTCCTCACTCTGCCTATCTCTATAGAGGGGTCTGCGGCACCCTGGGTAAGGTCCTATCCGTCTGGGTTCTAATTAGAACGAATCTTACTTTTCAGGATCCTGTTCAGGCGCCACTTGCCAGAGTCCAGGTCCAGCTGGGTCTAGTGTCTCCTGAAGGAGAGTCAGAGTCGGTGAAAGAGAGAAACACTTGGACACCTGACTCTGCTGCAAGCAGGACAAATGCCGTTTATTGTTAGTTCACATCCAGATTATATACTTTTTTCACAAAGAAGTAGTCTTTAAAAAATTCATAGCATCAGACACAATTAGTAACCTTGCTTAAGACAAAGAACAGAGCAAGTAACTCATACGTGATGTTTTTTATAAAATCACTCTGACATGAATTCCCTCATGTATAGATACTCTTTTTTAAAAAAGATATCACTGTCTTTTGGTCTTCAGAGCATTCTGTTCTGCCCTTAAGCATAACTCCTACTTTGTTTCCTTAATTTTTGGCTGCTATTTTCTTGACCACTTTGTATATTCCAACTCCTTAAATCCTTAAAAGACCCATTTTTCAAGGCTATTCTACAATGGCTATTCTTAACAAAGAACATGTGTCTTAAGCCTTTTCTATAATTATTTTCTATCCTTAAAGCCTATTAATTCATTGCTAATGATTAACATAACACACTCATATCATGAAGTCTGCTTTGTATTTTCTCATGCTTAAAATTCTATAACCTTAACTTTATGCTCTTAACTCTATACTAAAAACTTAGTCTGAATAATATGAAGTTCTATAACATTTATGTGATTGCTAATCTCCTAAGCATAATATACCACATGTAAAAATTAAGTATTTGTAATGTTTGCATTGGCACTCTTCCTAAAAATACAAACTATAGCTTCTCAAATTTCTCCAATTAGTTGCCAATCAGAAGAAATAAAATCTTATAAGTGATTATCTACCCTCACGTGATATTTAAAATCTCTATAGACAATTTCCTGGCAAGGCCAGTGAGTTCCCTGACAAACATTAAATCGAGCACCTTCTGATTTTTTACGATTTTCCCAACTACAGTGTTTAATCAAGTGATTACGTGGTCTAATACCAGGAGGCCGGGGACGTGGAAACCTAGGGCGGAGTTCAAATGAAGGGAAGGTAGTTTTTTCATGAATTCCCCTTTTGCCTTTTTGCAAGGGGTAGTGGAGGAGTGAGTGGAATTTTGTTTTCCATCTTCAGACTGTACAGAACTTTCCAGCTGCATTAACAGCAAAAGTAGAAGAAGCAAGAGTTTCAGCTGCCCAGGTTCACTTTGCGACCCAGGGTCTTCAGTCCCCTGGACTTTGTCAGCAGGCAGGCCTCCGTGACTGGCTCCCAACAATAAGGTCTTGGGGTTTTTTTGAGTTGGAGTCTCACTCTGTTGTTCAGGCACAATCACGTCTCACCAGCACAGTGTTGACCTCATGGGTTCAGGTGATCCTTCTGCCTCAACCTCTGAAGTAGCTAGAACTATGGGCACACACCACCACGCCTGGCTAATTTTTTTATTTTTGTAGAAATAAGGTCTTGCTCGGTGGCTCAGCCTGTAATCCCAGAGCTTTGAGAGGCCAAGGTGGGTGGATTGCCTGAGCCTGTGAGTTCGAGACCCACCTGGGCAATTTGGTGAGATCTCAACTCTACAATAAATAAAAAAAAGTAGGCAGGTGTGGTAGTGCACACCTGTAGTTCCAGCTACTTGGAAGACTGAGGCGAAAGGATTGCTGGAGCCCAGCAGGTCAAGGCTGCGGTGGCTGGGAGCAGCCACTGCACTCCAGTCTGGGTGACAGAGTGAGACTCCAACTCAAAAAAAGAAAAAGAAAGAAAGAAAGAAGGTCTCACTATGTTGCCTAGGCTGGGCTCAAGCAATCCTCCTGCCTTGCCCTCCTGAAGTGCTAGGATTACAGGCATGAGCCACATTGCCCAACCTCTTTTTTTTTTTTGAATTGTAGTCTCACTCTGTCGCCCAGGCTGAAGTGTACTGGCACACTCATGGCCACCCTAGTGTTGACCCGCCAGGCTCTGGAGATTCTTCTGCCTCAGCCTTCCAAGTAGCCAGAACTATAGGCACACACTAGAACCTTGGTTAATTTTTTGATTTATTGTAGAGATGAGGTCTTGCCAAGTAGCCAGGACTTGTCTCGAACCCGTGGGCTCCGGCATTGCCCATTTTTCAATTGGGCTATTTATATTTATTTTCATGCTATTGAGTTGTTTGAGTCTCATACATATTTTGGTTATTAACTACTTTTTTTTTGAGTCGAAGTCTCACTCTGTCACCCAGGCTGGGGTGCAGTGTCATGCTCACACCACTCCAGCATCGATCAGCTGGGCTCTGGTGATCCTTCCACCTCAGCCTTCAAAGTATCTGGAACTACAGGCACATGTTACCAGTCCCGGCTAATTTTTGATTTATTGTAGAGATGAGGTCATATCATATCAAGTTGCCCAGGCCGTTCTCGAACTCGTGGGCTCAGGCAGTCCCCTCACCTCTGTCTCCCAAAGTGCTGGGATTACAGGTTTGAGCCACTGTGCCCAGCTCCCCCCATAGCCGTTTTTTTTTTTTTTTAAATTTAGGATTTTGTTCTGTCACCCAGACTAAAGTGCAGGAGTATGATCATAGTTTGCTGTAGCCTCAAACTCCTGGGCACAAGTGATTCTCCTGCCTCAGCCTCCCAAGTAGTTGGAACTACAGGCATATACCACCATGCTGGGCATGGTGGCACACACCTGTAATCCTAGCACTTTGGGGGGCCAGTGTGAGAGGATTGCTTAAGCCCAGGAGTTTGAGACCAGCCTGGGCAACATAGTGAGACCCTGTCTCTATAAAAAAATCAGAAAAATTAGCTGGGTATAGTAGCATGCAACTGTAGTCTCAGCTACTTGGGATGCTGAAGCAGAAGGCTATCCTGAGTTTAGAAGATTGAGACTGCAGTGAGCTGTGATTGTGCCAGTGCACTCCAGCCTGCATGACACTTCAGAAAATTAAGTAAATAAAATAAAAAGAGATGGAGTCTCAATTTGTTGCCCAGGCTGGTTCTGAACACTTGTCCTCAAACCACCCTCCTGTCTTGGCCTTCCAAAATGCTGGGATTATAGGCGTAAGCCACTTTGTTGGCCCATTAACTCCTCATCAGAAATATGGTTTTCAATTATTTACTTTCATTTTGTGGGTTGTCTCTTTACACTGTTGATTGTTTTCTTCGCTGTGTAGAAGCTTTTTGTTTTGATGAAATCCCACTTGTCTATTTTTGCTTTTTGTTACTTATACTTTTGGGGTCATATTAAAAAAAGGCTTTGCCAAGACCAATGTCAAGAAAATTTTGCTAGTCAGTCATGGTGGCATGTGCCTGTTGTCCCAGCTACTTGGGAGACTAAGGCAGGGGAATATCCTGAGCCCAGGAGTTGGAGACTGCATTGAGCTTTGATTGTGTCATTGCACTCCAGAATGGGCAATAGAGCGAGACCCTGGCCCCCCCCCAAAAATCTTACTTTACATTTTCTTATAGTACTTTTACAGTTTCAGGTCTTACAGTTAAGTCTTTACTCCATTTTAGTTGATATTTAAATATGGCGTGCGATAAAGGTCCAATTTCATTCTTTTGCATGTGAATGTCCAGTTTCCCCCAACACTGTTTATTGACGAGGCTATCCTTTCTTCATTATGTAATTTTGGCAACTTTGTTAAAGATCAGTTGACTATAAATGCATGTATTTATTTCTGGGCTCATTATCCTGTTACACTTGTTTTCATGTCTTCTTTTGTGCCATGATATTTTGACTACTCTAGCTTTGTAGTAGATTTTAAGATCAGGTAGTATGATGCCGCCAACTTTGTTCTTCTTTCTCAAGATTGCTTTGTCTACTTAGGGACTTTTGTGATTCTATATGAATTTTAAGACTTTTTTTCCATTTCTGAAAAAAAGTCACTGGAATTTTGATATGGATTGTATCAAATCTGTAGATTGCTTTGGGTGGTATGAACATTTTTACAATATTAATTATTTTAATTCATGAACATGAGATAGCTTTTCACTTATTTGTATCTTCATTTCTTTCACCAATGTTTTATCACTTTTGGTGTACAGATCTTTCACTTTTGGTTAATTTATTTATACTTTTTTATACTATTATAAATGGCATTGTTTTCTTGATTTATTTTTAGTTAGTTCATTGTTGTTATGTAAAAATGCTGATTTTTTTTTTTTTTTTGGTCAAGATCTTACTCTTTTGCCTGGGCTAGAGTGCAGTGGCATGATCACAGCTCACTGCAGCCTCAACCTCCTGGACTCTGGCGATCCTTCTGCTTCAGCTTCCTGAGTAGCTGGGACTACAGATGCATGCCATCGTGCCTGGCTAATTATTTTGATTTTATTGATTTTTTTTTTTGTACAGACAAGGTCTTGTTACAAGACTGGTCTTGCCTAGGTCCAGTCTTGAACTCCTGGCCTGAAGCAATCATCCCACTTCTGCCTCCCAGAGTGCTGAGATTACAAGCATAAGCCACCGTGCCTGGCTGCTACTGATATTTGCATGTGGATTTACTAAGTTTATTAGTTCTAAGAGTGTTTTTGATGGAATCTTTAGTCATCTGCAAACATAGACCATTTCTTTCATTCTGTTTCAGATGTCTTTTGTTTTTTTGCTTACACTTATACCTGATCTCTAGTGAGAACTTCCAGAACTATGTGGAATAGAAGTGGCTAGAGTAGGCATTTTTGCCTTGTTCTTTTTTTTTTTTTTTTTGAGTCGGAGTCTCACTCTGTCTCCCAGACTGGAGTGCAGTGGCCGCTCCTGGCCACCGCAGCCTCGGCCTGCTGTGCTCCGGCGATCCTTCCGCCTCAGCCTTCCAAGTAGCTGGAACTACAGGTGCGCACTACCACACCCAGCTAATTTTTTATTTATTGTAGAGATGAGGTCTCGCCAAGTTGCCCAGGTGGGTCTCGAACCCGCGGGCTCAGGCAATCCACTCACCTCAGCCTCCCAAAGGCGCAGGATTACAGGCTGAGCCACTGAGCCCGGCTTGCTTGTTCTTTATCAAAAGGGAAAGCTTTCAACTTTTCACTGTTGAGTCTGATGTTAACTGAGGGCTTATGATAAATGGCTTTTCCTGTGTTGAGGTACATTCCTTCTACACCTAACTTGTTGAAAGTTTTTATGATAAAACGGTGTTGAATTTTGTTATGCTTTTTTCTGCATGTATTGAGATGATCATATGATTTTTGTCTTTCATTCTGTTAATGTGGTGATCACATTTATTGATTTGCACAAGTTTTGGTATGTTTCTCATGTTTTAAAAAACAATTTACTTATATTTTAATTAAATTTATTTATGTAAAATTTATTTTAGTTAAATAGAGTTGTGATCTCACTATGTTGCCCAGGTTAATTAAAAAAAAATTTTTTTTATGTTGCCAAGGCTGGTCTCAAACTCCTGGGCTCAAACAATCCTCCTACCTCAGCCTCCCAAATTGCTGGGATTACAAACATGAGCCATCACACCTGGACTTAAGATATTTTAAAGTCTCCCCTTTGATTTCTTTTCAATCTATTTGTTGTTCAGGAGCATGTCGTTTAATTTCCACATATTTTGAATTTTCCAAAAATTCCTCCTGTTATTGATTTCTAATTTTATGCCATTGTGGTTAGAAAAGGTACTTGATATGATTTCAGTCCTCTTAAAATTTTGAAGACTCGTTTTGTGGCCTAACATATTATGTATCCTGGAGAATATATTCTGTGTACTTGAGAAGAATGTGTATTTTGCTGGTATTGGCTATATCGTTCTGTATATCTCTTTTAGGTCCATTTGGTCTAAAGTGTAGTTCAGGCCAACGTTTCCTTAATGATTTTCTGTCTGGATGATCTGTTGCTGAAAGTGGAGTATTAAAGTCTTCTGCAGCTACTATATTGCAGTCTATCTTTCCCTTCAGATCAATTCGTGTTTGCATCATATATTTAAGAGCTCCATTGTTGAAAGCATATATATTTTCAGTTGTTATATCTGAGTGAAAAAAAATTGTTATATTCTTTTTTTTTTGAGTCAGAGTCTCTGTCGCCCAGGCTGGAGTGCAGTGGCATGCCCATGGCCATCACAATCTCGACCTGCTGGGCTCTGGTGATTCTTCTGCCTCAGCCTTACAAGTAGTTGGAACTATATGCCACCACACCTGGCTAATTTTTTTTATTTATTGTAGAGACAAGGTCTCATCAAGTTGCCCAGGCTGGTCTCAAACCCCTGAATTCAGGCAGTCCTCTTGCCTTGGCCTCCCAAAGTGCTGGGATTACAGGTATGAGCCACCAAGCCCAGCAAAACACAGTTTTTTATTCTAAGGGTCACCATTATTTAGGGGGACCAGTCATCCTGGAAAATCACTATGGTCAGTCATCCTACAGTCATGATACAGTACATAAGCTTTTACAATTTTATTGCCATCCCATGGAACTTCTGTATCTGTACTTGCAAATATATTCTTTATTTTTTTTATTTTTTATTTTTTGAGTTGGAGTCTCACTCTGTCGCCCAGGCTAGAGTACAGTGGCACACTCATGGCCACCCCAGTGTCGACCTGCTGGTCTCCTGCGATTCTTCTGCCTCAGCCTTCCAAGTAATTGGAACTACAGAAGGGCTACCTCACCCAGCTAATTTTTGATTTATTGTAGAGACGAGGTCTTACCATGTTGCCCAGGCTGGTCTTCAACCCATGGGCTCGGGCAATCCTCACACCTCAGCCTCCCAAAGTGCTAGGATTACAGGCTGAGCCACTGAGCCCAGCTTTTTTTTTTTTTTGAGTTGGAGTCTCAGTCCGTCACCCAGGATGGAGTGCACTGGCACACTCATGGCCCCCCCAGCATCTACCTGCTAGGCTCAAGCAATCCTTCCCCCTCAGCCTTCCTAGTAACCGGAACTACAGGTGCATGCTCGGCTAATTTTTTGATTTATTGTAGAGATGAGGTCTCGCCAAGCTGCCCAGGCTGGTCTAGAATCTGTGGGCTTAGGCAGTCCCCTCACCTCAGCCTCCCAAAGTGCAGGAATTACAGGCTTGAGCCATTGCACCTGGCCACATATATACTCTTACGTACATTTTTTTTTTTTTTGGTAGAGATGGGGGTCTCCCTATGTTGCCTAGGCAGGTCTCGAGCTCTTAGCCTCAAGTGATCTTCTTGCCTTGGCATCTCAAAGTTCTCTGATTATAAGTGTAAGCTACCAGGTCTGGCCTGTATTTGCATATTTTTAAAGGCATTATAAAGCTGACTTTGTGCAACTGAACATACTTTATATTTTTTCATCCTCAAAATTAATTATAATATATATATATATATATATATATATATACACAAAATTTTTTTTTTTTAGTTAAAGTCTCACTCTGTCACCCAGGTGGAGTGCAGTGGCACACTGGTTACCTTAGCACGGCTGCTGGAATGAATGTTCTTCAAACATATTTTAAGTCCTTTTAGTTATATATCTCAATGGACAATGTCCTGGAAAAAAAATTTTTTTTTGGCTTGTGTCAAATTCTGCCTCTTAGCTTGACGGGAAAGGGGTAAAAAGAGAGGAGAGAGAAAGAAAATAGTGTGATGGAGTATGATGATAAGAGAACCTGGCTTATAGTCTTATCAAGACCACACACTATGGAAAGGGTACTTTCTGACTTTAAAAAAAATTAATTGAGATGGGGCTCTCACTTGCTGTCTAGGCTGGTCTTGAACTTCTGGCGTAAATGATCCTCCTGCCACAACCTCCTAAAGTGCTGGGGTTACAGGAGTGAGCCACTGCTCTCAGCCAAGGGTCCTTTCTCTAAAAGAAATTAAGGGTTTGTCAGGAAGAGGGAAAATGTGCTGGGCAGTCAACATTTCCAGCAACGGTCACTGCAGAGAATCTGTGTCCTTAAGCATAATTTTTCCAGATAATCAAAATCCTCAGCATGTGCTTAATTCATGATCATTTTTTGGAGGGGAGATGTCACTTTTTGTTTTTTTCAGAAAGATGTCTACAAATTCATCGCCCAATTATGACCCATTCATCTATTTTTGTGTGTGTGTGTGTTGGAGTCTCACTTGTCGCAGACACTGGAGTGTAATCGCTCACACACTGCCACCCCAGCGTCAACTTGCTAGACTCTGGCTATACTTCCATGTCAGCCTTCCAAGTAGCTGGAACTACAGGCGCATGCCACCACACTTGGCTAATTTTTTACTTATTGTAGAGAGGAGGTCTCACCAAGTTGCCCAGGCTGTCTTGAACCCGTGGGCTCAGATAGTCTTCTTGCTCAGCACTCTCCCAGTGCTGGGATTACAGGGTGAGCCACTGAGTCCAGCCTAGTCATCTATTTAACATGTTTTTATTGACCATTGATCATGTGTCAGGCACTGTTTTAGGTGTGGGTCATAGCTGTAAAGTATACCGAGAGGAAGAGACGAGCTGCTGGTGGTTAAAAAGGTTTATTACAGAAAAGAAAAGAAGGGGGGTGGTGGCTGGGTCTATAGAGAGAAACCAGCAGCCTTTGCTCTCTTGCAGACCACTTATAAAACCCCAGTCTTGGCTCATTAGGCTTTGAGAAGCAATTTTTGGGAGTTTTGGATTGGTAGCCAAGAAGTGTTTTGGGAGTTTGAGTTGTCGGTTCTCTGGTCTTCAAATGCAGATGTCAGTACTGTTGAAGGCCATTCTCACGGCCTTGGAGTGTACATGTCTGCACAAAACCAGTCACACTTGTCTTTGGAATGCAGCCTTAGGAAAGCAAACACTGACAGTCAGTATCAGGCTGTTATTAGTCACATAGCTTTGGGATGCAGTCTTGGGAAAGCAGGTAAATTGCTTGGCAGTAAAGCAATTAGTAACAGGACGCTGTTAGTGCACAGTGTTAGTTTTTGGGCCATGGCAACTCTGTGCTCCGTTTTCAAGGTTTATATGATGAATTGTTTTAACTACAATCTCCTCTCCCATCTACTACAAACCCTATCAATAGTGATGAACAGGAAACAAACACGGCCATCATGGAGATTACATTCTAGTGGGTCAAAGACATGATTTTTTTAAAAAAGTGAATAGATTTGGGGCCCGGGGCTTGGTGGCTCAGCCTGTAATCCCAGCACTTTGGAGACTGAGGCAAGTGGATTGCCTAAGACCAAGGGTTTGAGACCAGCCCAGGCAACTTGGGAGACGTTGTCGCTACAATAAATCAAAAAAATTAACTGGGCATGGTAGTGCATGCCTGTAGTTCCGGCTACTTGGAAGACTGAGGTGGAAGGATAGCTGGAGCCAAGAAGGCTGATGCTGGGGTGGCTGTGAGCATGGGTGACGGAGTGAGACTCCAACTAAAAAATAAAAAAAAACCCAAAACAAACCATTGAATAAGGAAACATACTTAGAATGAATGTAATATTGTCTGTGTCAACATTAAACAAATGCTTATTCCCCTTTCACTGTAATATGGGAAGACAAATATCAATTTTTTGGTCATAGTTTGAAATTGAGTTGCCATGCGGCTGTGGTGTGGTAAGTCCACAGAGCACATCCTGAGTAGCTCCAGTGGGGAGCAGGAAGCTGCATGTGACTCCTTTTCCTTGGGGGTCATGTAGAGAGCTTCCCGTCTGAATAGAGAGCTGCACTTTTGGCCACAGAGACACCCCAGGCATCACAGGTGGGCAAGATAAAGACCAGATGGATGATCTGTAAGTTCAGATACTAGGTGGAGCCCACACACCTTATGAGAAAGGTGCTTTCAAGCTGGAAGTTCTCACTCCTGAGAGGTACCCACTTGAACCTCCTCAGATCAGATTTCTCACTGCAAGTTATCATCCAAACCTTGATTCTGCTGGAAGAATTGGTCTAGATGTTCTCCAGTTGCCACCAAAATGTGTCTGGAGATCATCCTTCTGCTTCCCTACTGTGTTAGCTGCTCGTATCAGATGAACTCATGGCTGACATTTCCTCAGAATTTACATATAATAAGCGAGTCTTCCTCAGGAATGCCAGGCAGTGGACAGAGAAGCATGATGGGCAGTAACAGGGCTGAAGGGCAGGAGATGCCTAATGACCCACTAGAGGCTGGTGACTCAAGCACACAGCACAGAAAAGGAAGACCAGGCAGCTAGGGTCCCAGAAAAGAAATTTCACCTGGCTGCTTAGGGAGTTTGTCCTATTCCATCTTAGCTAATATATTCTTTGCCAAGATGTTGTCATTTGCCTACCTTTCTGGACTGTTTTTCTTTGTATTTGATGGCATTATAATTTTTATAATAAAAGATTCTATATATTTATATATTCTGCTCTACAGTGATGCTCTGAGCATAATTTGTTTTATTTATCTTTACGTATTTTGAAGCCTTTTAAACCTGAAAAATAAATGTTTAATGTTGAGTATGTGATTATTCTGAAAGTATGTCTGAGAGTAAACTGACCAGAGAGCTCTGTAATCAGAACGTTAAAATATTTGGAATTGCTGTTCTTTATTTTGCCAGCTTACCACCATCATGAGGGGAATTGAAAGTTTAACATAAAACAAAATAACTGTCAGAAACAATTCAATTGCCCCAGGTTTTTTGGGATTCTAGCTTTTCAGAGGTCTTAAAATAATGTGGGAAGAAGGTAATATGCCCTTTTGTTATTCAAAAAAATTTTTTTATAACTTTCAGCTGGGTGCTGTGACTCATGCCTGTAATCTCAGCATTTTGGGAGGTGAAGGTGGCAGGATTGCCTGAGCCCAGGAGTTTGAGACCAGCCTGGACAACATAGCAAGATCTCATTTCTACACAAAATAAATATAAATAAATAAATAAATAAATAAGCTGAATGTGGTGGCACGTACCTGTAGTCCTGGCTACTTGGGAGGCTGAGGAGGTCACTGCTGCAGTGAAGGGTGGTCATGCCACTGCACTCCAGTCTGGGTGACAGAGTGAGACCCCATCTCAAAAAATAAACTTAAATTAAAAAAAAAAAATTTTTCAGCTTTCACTTTTTGTAATTTACATAGCTGGTCTAAATTACTGTGGTATAACTTTCACTTATTTAGCAAATAGTTATTAAACACCTACTGTGTGCCAAGTATTGTGCTAGTGCTTGAGAATGTA
Organism: Cephalopachus bancanus; assembly: GCA_027257055.1. Classification (NCBI taxonomy): domain Eukaryota; kingdom Metazoa; phylum Chordata; class Mammalia; order Primates; family Tarsiidae; genus Cephalopachus; species Cephalopachus bancanus. The sequence goes on along the minus strand of JAPVLO010000796.1, from coordinate 812,282 downwards.
ATGATGAGAAAATCAGACAAGGGATTAACCAAATATACAAATTTAAGTATAAATTTGTTATAATCCTGTCCTCTCCTTAGTGTCATTATATGGCAAGTAGTACTCTGAACAATTAGGTGCCAAACTTGAATCCCCTACTTGTGATTTTATAATACTCTTGACTTGTCTTTATAATTTTATTAAAATTATGGAGATAATAGATTTGAGCAGAACTCCATTGAAGTGGGAAGCAGTTGCTTGTGCCAAGTGAGAGACCTTTTTTTTTTGAGGAATGTAGATATTGGATTGCCTAGGCAGAGAAATAAAGACTATAATGTTCCTGTCCATTGCGGGGGGGGAAGAAACTAAATTGAAGCATTATGGTAGGGAGATGAATATTTTACCAGCCCACTGTCAACTTAGACTAGTTAAGTGTACCTTTTGCTATACAAGAAAAAACAAAACAAAACATCTAAATTAGTAAGCATCAACTTCTTTTTCTTTTTTACAGACAGGGTCTCATTCTGTTGCCTGGGCTGGAATGCAGTGGTGCAATCATAGCTCACCATAGCCTCCAACTCCTGTGTTTAAGCGATCCTCTTGCCTTAGCCTCTAAGCAGCTAGGACAATAGGCGTGCACCACCATGCACAGCTAATTTTTATTTTTACTTTCTGTAGAGACAGGGTCTTGCTGTGTTTCTCAAACTCCTGGGCTCAAGTGATCCTCCCACCTCAGCCTCCCAGAGCTGAGATTATGGGCATTAGCTACTGTGCCTGGCCCCCAGCATCAACTTGTTAAAGTAAGCACCATAACTGTAGGATGATTCGTATACCTAGATCTGTAACTATAGAAATCTATGAAAAATAAATATCAATTCCTCTGATTTCTTTCTAGACAAATTTAGATTAATCATATTCTGACAGTTTCCTTGCTACATAAGGTTGACAATGACAACCTGCTTATCTAACATCCCACTCAAGAAAAAAAAAAGAAAAGAAAAATAATTGAGAAGGTAAATTGCTCTGATTTCAATCAGAGTTCTAGAAGAACTGACTCAGTTCAAAATCTTAGCTTTTATTGTCTTTATTTTGAGTAGGCATCTCTCAAAATTCAAAAAATCAAAATAGCTACCATTGATTGTATCTAACTGTCAGTATCCTAAACGTTATACATTCATTTTCACTAATATTTACAATATCCCTATTAAGTATCATTGTCCCTTTTATAGAAAAGGGGGAAAAAAAGTTAAATGACTTAAAATGACCGTATGGCATGGCCATGATTAAATCTAGATGCAGCTGATTCCAGAGTTCATGCTCTTATCCACTATACCAGCTCAAAGCAGGGTAGATATTATCAAGATTTGGTAGGGGTGTTAGAAAAAGAATACTGAAGAGAGGAGTATAGATTGTCATAGCTGGTTCTCATTCAGTTTTTAAGCGTGAATTGATCAGGTCCTGCCACTCACCTCTTAACACCCCAATACTACCAGTAAAGAAACTACATTTTGATGAGCATTGCTTTGTGCAGGACCTAAGAGCCATACATGACACTGTGGAGGACATCTACCCTACAGTTGCAAATCCCTATGCCATGTTTATTATCATACTAGGGAACTATCAATGGTTCTTGATATTGTATTTAAAGGATGCCTTCTTTTGTATCCCAGTACAAGAGGAAAGTCAACTCCTCTTTGCATTTGAATGGACTGAGCCCAAAACCAAAACTTGCTTTCACTAGTGTTGGACTGTCCTTCCACAAGGGTTTACCAACTTGCCAACCTTGTTTTGTGAGTCCCCTGGCCCATAACCTATGAACTTTGCAATTGTCTTGTGGCAGAGAGGGGCTAAAAACAGTTAAAATTACTCCTGTTTAAAAATCAACCCGCAAGCTCCAAACCTGCTAGACATGGAATATGAGAAAACTAAATAGCCACAAATCGTTTTCCTGGAAATGCAAGATAGTACTAGATTCACATCCTTACCCCCACATCCTCTCTTTGTGAAGTTATTGGTTTACAACCCCCTGCTTGTCATGTATGCCCTGGAGACAATTTTTTTCTTTGAAAATCTGGTTTTGCTAAATACAAACTTGCAAATTCCCAAAGAAAAATGTATAGCCATACAACCTGATCCTCTCCCTTACCTAAACTAACAGAAAAAACCCCCTCTCCTCCTTCTCCGGGTTGCTCAGCCTTGGAGAATTAGCCTGCTGAGTAGCTCCGGCACTAATAAAAACACTACTTCTGAAGATAGCTTCAGTGTCATGGTCTCTGTTTTCCTACAACATTTCTTGGTGTACTGACCAGGAAAGGGAGAGTTCAGAAATGGTCTGTTCCACTTCCTTTGTTATTGGGGTATGACCTCCGGGGTAATGGGGAGGCAATCTCACCTAGTGTGCAATGGACCTTTTGATCCGGGGGAGGGAGGCCCCTCCCGGCACACTGAGGCTCGGATCTTGAAAGCACAACAGGAACCGAAAAGAGGTGAGGAACTGGCATGAAGAGTACCACACGATGGAAAGGGTAGGAAAAAGGGGCCTTTGCATGACCTGCCAGTAAATGGCAAAAGGGAGAGCTTGATCACCCCCCGGAGTTCACTAGTAGTCTTCAGTTTGAAGGAAAGGACTGAAAGGTAGTGAGAGGAACACTGTTTCAGGATGAACCCGTTGACTCCTAGGATTCGGGTGAAGGGTTGGAGAATGTATTGTGTGATTGTGTGTGAATGAGATGGACAGCAGAAGGATTCTGACCTGACCAAAGAGCCGGAGCAAGTGTTGAGTCCTGATCTAAGCCAGTGACGGCCTCATTCCACTGGGGGCAGTCACAACTCCATCATAGGGTTGGTCCAGGTTGGGAGTTTATACCAACCTGCCAATTGCTAAGAGGTGTCTAAAATATCTCTGCAAGGAATAGGGCTGGAGGAGGATGAAGCAGCTGTTTCTCATACCCCCGTTCCCTCATTTGTGTGTGCTTGCCATCTGTTAGAGAGAGGAAATGGGTAGAAACCAAAGTAAGAATACCCCCCTTGATTGTATGCTTAAGAACTTTGACAAATGTTTCTGTGGAGATTGTTATGGTGTCAAACTGTCTCGGAGAAAGCTCCATGTGTTCTGTTGGGTTGGATGACTGCCAGAGGGATCCTTAGATTAAAAAAACCATTAGGAGGGTATATAGAATTATAATAGGAGAGCCAGGTCACCCAGACCAATTCCCTTACATCGGCTGTTGGCAGGATGCAGTCCCTGCACGGCCCTCTTCAAAATTATGGTAGCCCTCACAACAGCTCAGTCCAAATGCCCCCCCCCAGAGACTGATGAGTTGGCTTACAAGTGTGTTGGCTGATAAACTGGAAATCCCATCACCTTCTTCCTTCCAGTTTTAACCCTGCCAAATTGCCACCTGCCCCCAACAGATCCCAAAAAAGCCTCTGTGCTGGCTCACAACTGGGATTTACTACGTAAGTCTAGTGTTTTGATGGAATCTTTAGTCATCTGCAAACATAGACCATTTCTTTCATTCTGTTTCAGATGTCTTTTGTTTTTTTGCTTACACTTATACCTGATCTCTAGTGAGAACTTCCAGAACTATGTGGAATAGAAGTGGCTAGAGTAGGCATTTTTGCCTTGTTCTTTTTTTTTTTTTTTTTGAGTCGGAGTCTCACTCTGTCTCCCAGACTGGAGTGCAGTGGCCGCTCCTGGCCACCGCAGCCTCGGCCTGCTGTGCTCCGGCGATCCTTCCGCCTCAGCCTTCCAAGTAGCTGGAACTACAGGTGCGCACTACCACACCCAGCTAATTTTTATTTATTGTAGAGATGAGGTCTCGCCAAGTTGCCCAGGTGGGTCTCGAATCGCGGGCTCAGGCAATCCACTCACCTCAGCCTCCCAAAGGCGCAGGATTACAGGCTGAGCCACTGAGCCCGGCTTGCTTGTTCTTTATCAAAAGGGAAAGCTTTCAACTTTTCACTGTTGAGTCTGATGTTAACTGAGGGCTTATGATAAATGGCTTTTCCTGTGTTGAGGTACATTCCTTCTACACCTAAGTTGTTGAAGTTTTTATGATAAAACGTGTTGAATTTTGTTATGCTTTTTTCTGCATGTATTGAGATGATCATATGATTTTTGTCTTTCATTCTGTTAATGTGGTGATCACATTTATTGATTTGCACAAGTTTTGGTATGTTTCTCATGTTTTAAAAAACAATTTACTTATATTTTAATTAAATTTATTTATGTAAAATTTATTTTAGTTAAATAGAGTTGTGATCTCACTATGTTGCCCAGGTTAATTAAAAAAAAATTTTTTTTATGTTGCCGGCTAAGGGCTCAAACTCCTCCACCTCAGCCTCCCAAATTGCTGGGATTACAAAGTGAGCCATCACACCTGGACTTAAGATATTTTAAAGTCTCCCCTTTGATTTCTTTTCAATCTATTTGTTGTTCAGGAGCATGTCGTTTAATTTCCACATATTTGAATTTTCCAAAAATTCCTCCTGTTATTGATTTCTAATTTTATGCCATTGTGGTTAGAAAAGGTACTTGATATGATTTCAGTCCTCTTAAAATTTTGAAGACTCGTTTTGTGGCCTAACATTATGTATCCTGGAGAATATATTCTGTGTACTTGAGAAGAATGTGTATTTTGCTGGTATTGGCTATATCGTTCTGTATATCTCTTTTAGGTCCATTTGGTCTAAAGTGTAGTTCAGGCCAACGTTTCCTTAATGATTTTCTGTCTGGATGATCTGTTGCTGAAAGTGGGTATTAAAGTCTTCTACACTACTATATTGCAGTCTATCTTTCCCTTCAGATCAATTCGTGTTTGCATCATATATTTAAGAGTTCCATTGTTGAAAGCATATATATTTTCAGTTGTTATATCTGAGTGAAAAAAAATTGTTATATTTTTTTTTTTTGAGTCAGAGTCTCTGTCGCCCAGGCTGGAGTGCAGTGGCATGCCCATGGCCATCACAATCTCGACCTGCTGGGCTCTGGTGATTCTTCTGCCTCAGCCTTACACGTAGTTGGAACTATATGCCACCACACCTGGCTAATTTTTTTTATTTATTGTAGAGACAAGGTCTCATCAAGTTGCCCAGGCTGGTCTCAAACCCCTGAATTCAGCAGTCCTCTTGCCTTGGCCTCCCAAAGTCTGGGATTACAGGTATGAGCCACCAAGGCCAGCAAAACACAGTTTTTTATTCTAAGGGTCACCATTATTTAGGGGACCAGTCATCCTGGAAAATCACTATGGCCAGTCATCCTACAGTCATGATACAGTACATAAGCTTTTACAATTTTATTGCCATCCCATGGAACTTCTGTATCTGTACTTGCAAATATTTCTTTATTTTTTTTATTTTTTATTTTTTGAGTTGGAGTCTCACTCTGTCGCCCAGGCTAGAGTACAGTGGCACACTCATGGCCACCCCAGTGTCGACCTGCTGGTCTCCTGCGATTCTTCTGCCTCAGCCTTCCAAGTAATTGGAACTACAGAAGGGCTACCTCACCCAGCTAATTTTTGATTTATTGTAGAGACGAGGTCTTACCATGTTGCCCAGGTTGGTCTTCAACCCATGGGCTCAGGCAGTCCTCACACCTCAGCCTCCCAAAGTGCTAGGATTACAGGCTGAGCCACCGAGCCCAGCTTTTTTTTTCTTTTGAGTTGGAGTCTCACTCCGTCACCCAGGATGGAGTGCACTGGCACACTCATGGCCACCCCAGCATCTACCTGCTAGGCTCAAGCAATCCTTCCCCCTCAGCCTTCCTAGTAACCGGAACTACAGGCGCATGCTCGGCTAATTTTTTGATTTATTGTAGAGATGAGGTCTCGCCAAGCTGCCCAGGCTGGTCTAGAATCTGTGGGCTTAGGCAGTCCCCTCACCTCAGCCTCCCAAAGTGCAGGAATTACAGGCTTGAGCTATTGCACCTGGCCACATATATACTCTTACGTACATTTTTTTTTTTTGGTAGAGATGGGGGTCTCCCTATGTTGCCTAGGCAGGTCTCGAGCTCTTAGCCTCAAGTGATCTTCTTGCCTTGACATCTCAAAGTTCTCTGATTATAAGTGTAAGCTACCAGGTCTGGCCTGTATTTGCATATTTTTAAAGGCATTATAAAGCTGACTTTGTGCAACTGAACATACTTTATATTTTTTCATCCTCAAAATTATATATATATATGTTATATATATATATATATACAAAAATTTTTTTTTTTAGTTAAAGTCTCACTCTGTCACCCAGGCTGGAGTGCAGTGGCACACTGGTTACCTTAGCACGGCTGCTGGAATGAATGTTCTTCAAACATATTTTAAGTCCTTTTAGTTATATATCTCAATGGACAATGTCCTGGAAAAAAAATTTTTTTCTGGCTTGTGTCATAATTCTGCCTCTTAGCTTGACAGGAAGGGTGAAAAAGAGAGGAGAGAGAAAGAAAATAGTGTGATGGAGTATGATGATAAGAGAACCTGGCTTATAGTCTTATCAAGACCACACACAATGGAAAGGGTACTTTGACTTTAAAAAAAATTAATTGAGATGGGCTCTCACTTGCTGTCTAGGCTGGTCTTGAACTTCTGGCGTAAATGATCCTCCTGCCACAACCTCCTAAAGTGCTGGGGTTACAGGAGTGAGCCACTGCTCTCAGCCAAGGGTCCTTTCTCTAAAAGAAATTAAGGGTTTGTCAGGAAGAGGGAAAATGTGCTGGGCAGTCAACATTTCCAGCAACGGTCACTGCAGAGAATCTGTGTCCTTAAGCATAATTTTTCCAGATAATCAAAATCCTCAGCATGTGCTTAATTCATGATCATTTTTTGGAGGGAGATGTCACTTTTTGTTTTTTTCAGAAAGATGTCTACAAATTCATCGCCCAATTATGACCCATTCATCTATTTAGTGTGTGCTGTGTGTGTTGGAGTCTCACTCGTCGCAGACACTGGAGTGTAATCGCTCACACACTGCCACCCCAGCGTCAACTTGCTAGTCTCTGGCTATACTTCCATGTCAGCCTTCCAAGTAGCTGGAACTACAGGCGCATGCCACCACACTTGGCTAATTTTTTACTTATTGTAGAGAGGAGGTCTCACCAAGTTGCCCAGGCTGTCTTGAACCCGTGGGCTCAGACAGTCTTCTTGCCCAGCACTCTCCCAGTGCTGGGATTACAGGGTGAGCCACTGAGTCCAGCCTAGTCATCTATTTAACATGTTTTTATTGACCATTGATCATGTGTCAGGCACTGTTTTAGGTGTGTCATAGCTATAAAGTATACCGAGAGGAAGAGACGAGCTGCTGGTGGTTAAAAAGGTTTATTACAGAAAAGAAAAGAAGGGGGTGGTGGCTGGTCTATAGAGAGAAACCAGCAGCCTTTGCTCTCTTGCAGACCACTTATAAAACCCCAGTCTTGGCTCATTAGCTTTGAGAAGCAATTTTGAGAGTTTTGGATTGGTAGCCAAGAAGTGTTTTGGGAGTTTGAGTTGTCGGTCTCTGGTCTTCAAATGCAGATGTCAGTACTGTTGAAGGCCATTCTCACGGCCTTGGAGTGTACATGTCTGCACAAAACCAGTCACACTTGTCTTTGGAATGCAGCCTTAGGAAAGCAAACACTGACAGTCAGTATCAGGCTGTTATCAGTCACATAGCTTTGGGATGCAGTCTTGGGAAAGCAGGTAAATTGCTTGGCAGTAAAGCAATTAGTAACAGGACGCTGTTAGTGCACAGTGTTAGTTTTTGGGCCATGGCAACTCTGTGCTCCGTTTTCGAGGTTTATATGATGAATTGTTTTAACTACAATCTCCTCTCCCATCTACTACAAACCCTATCAATAGTGATGAACAGGAAACAAACACGGCCATCATGGAGATTACATTCTAGTGGGTCAAAGACATGATATTTTAAAAAAGTGAATAGACTTGGGCCGGGCTTGGTGGCTCAGCCTGTAATCCCAGCACTTTGGAGACTGAGGCAAGTGGATTGCCTAAGACCAAGGGTTTGAGACCAGCCCAGGCAACTTGGGAGACGTTGTCGCTACAATAAATCAAAAAAATTAACTGGGCATGGTAGTGCATGCCTGTAGTTCCGGCTACTTGGAAGACTGAGGTGGAAGGATAGCTGGAGTCAAGAAGGCTGATGCTGGGGTGGCTGTGAGCATGGGTGACGGAGTGAGACTCCAACTAAAAAATAAAAAAAAACCAAACAAACCATTGAATAAGGAAACATACTTAGAATGAATGTAATATTGTCTGTGTCAACATTAAACAAATGCTTATTCCCCTTTCACTGTAATATGGAAGACAAATATCATTTTTGGTCATAGTTTGAAATTGAGTTGCCATGCGGCTGTGGTGTGGTAAGTCCACAGAGCACATCCTGAGTAGCTCCAGTGGGGAGCAGGAAGCTGCATGTGACTCCTTTTCCTTGGGTCATGTAGAGAGCTTCCCGTCTGAATAGAGAGCTGCACTTTTGGCCACAGAGACACCCCAGGCATCACAGGTGGGCAAGATAAAGACCAGATGGATGATCTGTAAGTTCAGATACTAGGTGGAGCCCACACACCTTATGAGAAAGGTGCTTTCAAGCTGAAGTTCTCACTCCTGAGAGGTACTACTTGAACCTCCTCAGATCAGATTTCTCACTGCAAGTTATCATCCAAACCTTGATTCTGCTGGAAGAATTGGTCTAGATGTTCTCCAGTTGCCACCAAAATGTGTCTGGAGATCATCCTTCTGCTTCCTACTGTGTTAGCTGCTCGTATCAGATGAACTCATGGCTGACATTTCCTCAGAATTTACATATAATAAGCGAGTCTTCCTCAGGAATGCCAGGCAGTGGACAGAGAAGCATGATGGGCAGTAACAGGGCTGAAGGGCAGGAGATGCCTAATGACCCACTAGAGGCTGGTGACTCAAGCACACAGCACAGAAAAGGAAGACCAGGCAGCTAGGGCCCAGAAAAGAAATTTCACCTGGCTGCTTAGGGGTTTGTCCTATTCCATCTTAGCTAATATATTCTTTGCCAAGATGTTGTCATTTGCCTACCTTTCTGGACTGTTTTTCTTTGTATTTGATGGCATTATAATTTTTATAATAAAAGATTCTATGTATTTATATATTCTGCTCTACAGTGATGCTCTGAGCATAATTTGTTTTATTTATCTTTATGTATTTTGAAGCCTTTTAAACCTGAAAAATAAATGTTTAATGTTGAGTATGTGATTATTCTGAAAGTATGTCTGAGAGTAAACTGACCAGAGAGCTCTGTAATCAGAACGTTAAAATATTTGGAATTGCTGTTCTTTATTTTGCCAGCTTACCACCATCATGAGGGGAATTGAAAGTTTAACATAAACACAAAATAACTGTCAGAAACAATTCAATTGCCCCAGGTTTTTTGGGATTCTAGCTTTTCAGAGGTCTTAAAATAATGTGGGAAGAAGGTAATATGCCCTTTTGTTATTCAAAAAAATTTTTTTGTAACTTTCAGCTGGGTGCTGTGACTCATGCCTGTAATCTCAGCATTTTGGGAGGTGAAGGTGGCAGGATTGCCTGAGCCCAGGAGTTTGAGACCAGCCTGGACAACATAGCAAGATCTCATTTCTACACAAAATAAAAATAAATAAATAAATAAATAAATAAACTGAATGTGGTGACACGTACCTGTAGTCCTGGCTACTTGGGAGGCTGAGGAGGTCACTGCTGCAGTGAAGGGTGGTCATGCCACTGCACTCCAGTCTGGGTGACAGAGTGAGACCCCATCTCAAAAAATAAACTTAAATTTAAAAAAAAAAAAAATTTCAGCTTTCACTTTTTGTAATTTACATAGCTGGTCTAAATTACTGTGGTATAACTTTCACTTATTTAGCAAATAGTTATTAAACACCTACTGTGTGCCAAGTATTGTGCTAGTGCTTGAGAATGTAATGATGAGAAAATCAGACAAGGGATAACCAAACATACAAATTTAAGTATAAATTTGTTATAATCCTGTCCTCTCCTTAGTGTCATTATATGGCAAGTAGTACTCTGAACAATTAGGTGCCAAACTTGAATCCCCTACTTGTGATTTTATAATACTCTTGACTTGTCTTTATAATTTTATTAAAATTATGGAGATAATAGATTTGATCAGAACTCCATTGAAGTGGGAAGCAGTTGCTTGTGCCAAGTGAGAGACTTTTTTTTTTTTGAGGAATGTAGATATTGGATTGCCTAGGCAGAGAAACAAAGACTATAATGTTCCTGTCCATTGGGGGGGGGAAAGAAACTAAATTGAAGCATTATGGTAGGGAGATGAATATTTTACCAGCCCACTGTCAACTTAGACTAGTTAAGTGTACCTTTTGCTATACAAGAAAAAACAAAACAAAACATCTAAATTAGTAAGCATCAACTTCTTTTTCTTTTTTACAGACAGGGTCTCATTCTGTTGCCTGGGCTGGAATGCAGTGGTGCAATCATAGCTCACCATAGCCTCCAACTCCTGTGTTTAAGCGATCCTCTTGCCTTAGCCTCTAAGCAGCTAGGACAATAGGCGTGCACCACTGCACAGCTATTTTTATTTTTACTTTCTGTAGAGACAGGGTCTTGCTGTGTTTCTCAAACTCCTGGGCTCAAGTGATCCTCCCACCTCAGCCTCCCAGAGCTGAGATTATGGGCATTAGCTACTGTGCCTGGCCCCAGCATCAACTTGTTAAAGTAAGCACCATAACTGTAGGATGATTCGTATACCTAGATCTGTAACTATAGAAATCTATGAAAAATAAATATCAATTCCTCTGATTTCTTTCTAGACAAATTTAGATTAATCATATTCTGACAGTTTCCTTGCTACATAAGGTTGACAATGACAACCTGCTTATCTAACATCCCACTCAAGAAAAGAAAAAGAAAAGAAAAATAATTGAGAAGGTAAATTGCTCTAATTTCAATCAGAGTTCTAGAAGAACTGACTCAGTTCAAAATCTTAGCTTTTATTGTCTTTATTTTGAGTAGGCATCTCTCAAAATTCAAAAAATCAAAATAGCTACCATTGATTGTATCTAACCGTCAGTATCCTAAACGTTATACATTCATTTTCACTAATATTTACAATATCCCTATTAAGTATCATTGTCCCTTTTATAGACAAGGGGAAAAAAAGTTAAATGACTTAAAATGACCGTATGGCATGGCCATGATTAAATCTAGATGCAGCTGATTCCAGAGTTCATGCTCTTATCCACTATACCAGCTCAAAGCAGGGTAGATATTATCAAGATTTGGTAGGGGTGTTAGAAAAAGAATACTGAAGAGAGGAGTATAGATTGTCATAGCTGGTTCTCATTCAGTTTTTAAGCGTGAATTGATCAGGTCCTGCCACTCACCTCTTAACACCCCAATCCTACCAGTAAAGAAACTACATTTTGATGAGCATTGCTTTGTGCAGGACCTAAGAGCCATAAATGACACTGTGGAGGACATCTACCCTACAGTTGCAAATCCCTATGCCATGTTTATTATCATACTAGGGAACCATCAATGGTTCTTGATATTGTATTTAAAGGATGCCTTCTTTTGTATCCCAGTACAAGAGGAAAGTCAACTCCTCTTTGCATTTGAATGGACTGAGCCCAAAACCAAAACTTGCTTTCACTAGTGTTGGACTGTCCTTCCACAAGGGTTTACCAACTTGCCAACCTTGTTTTGTGAGTCCCCTGGCCCATAACCTATGAACTTTGCAATTGTCTTGTGGCAGAGAGGGGCTAAAAACAGTTAAAATTACTCCTGTTTAAAAATCAACCCGCAAGCTCCAAACCTGCTAGACATGGAATATGAGAAAACTAAATAGCCACAAATCGTTTTCCTGGAAATGCAAGATAGTACTAGATTCACATCCTTACCCCCACATCCTCTCTTTGTGAAGTTATTGGTTTACAACCCCTGCTTGTCATGTATACCCTGGAGACAATTTTTTTCTTTGAAAATCTGGTTTTGCTAAATACAAACTTGCAAATTCCAAAGAAAAATGTATAGCCATACAACCTGATCCTCTCCCTTACCTAAACTAACAGATAAAACCCCTCTCCTCCTTCTCCGGGTTGCTCAGCCTTGGAGAATTAGCCTGCTGAGTAGCTCCGGCACTAATAAAAACACTACTTCTGAAGATAGCTTCAGTGTCATGGTCTCTGTTTTCCTACAACATTTCTTGGTGTACTGACCAGGAAAGGGAGAGTTCAGAAATGGTCTGTTCCACTTCCTTTGTTATTGGGGTATGACCTCCGGGGTAATGGGAGAGGCAATCTCACCTAGTGTGCAATGGACCTTTTGATCCGTGGGAGGGAGGCCCCTCCCGGCACACTGAGGCTCGGATCTTGAAAGCACAACAGGAACCGAAAAGAGGTGAGGAACTGGCATGAAGAGTACCACCCGATGGAAAGGGTAGGAACAAGGGCCTTTGCATGACCTGCCAGTAAATGGCAGAAGGAGAGCTTGATCACCTCCCGGAGTTCACTAGTAGTCTTCAGTTTGAAGGAAAGGACTGAAAGGTAGTGAGAGGAAACACTGTCTCAAGATGAACCCGTTGACTCCTAGGATTCGGGTGAAGGGTTGGAGAATGTATTGTGTGATTGTGTGTGAATGAGATGGACAGCAGAAGGATTCTGACCTGACCAAAGAGCCGGAGCAAGTGTTGAGTCCTGATCTAAGCCAGTGATGGCCTCATTCCACTGGGGGCAGCCCCAACTCCATCATAGGGTTGGTCCAGGTTGGGAGTTTATACCAACCTGCCAATTGCTAAGAGGTGTCTAAAATATCTCTGCAAGGAATAGGGCTGGAGGAGGATGAAGCAGCTGTTTCTCATACCCCCGTTCCCTCATTTGTGTGTGCTTGCCATCTGTTAGAGAGAGGAAATGGGTAGAAACCAAAGTAAGAATACCCCTTGATTGTATGCTTAAGAACTTTGACAAATGTTTCTGTGGAGATTGTTATGGTGTCAAACTGTCTCGGAGAAAGCTCCATGTGTTCTGTTGGGTTGGATTACTGCCAGAGGGATCCTTAGATTAAAAAAACCATTAGGAGGGTATATAGAATTATAATAGGAGAGCCAGGTCACCCAGACCAATTCCCTTACATCGGCTGTTGGCAGGATGCAGTCCCTGCACGGCCCTCTTCAAAATTATGGTAGCCCTCACAACAGCTCAGTCCAAATGCCCCCCCCCAGAGACTGATGAGTTGGCTTACAAGCTGGTGTTGGCTGATAAACTGGAAATCCCATCACCTTCTTCTCCAGTCTACCCACCATTGCCACCTGCTCCAACAGCACCAGCCTCTGTGAGGGGCTCACAACTGGAATGCACCCCTAAGCCTAGTATGTCTCTTAAACAAGCAGAGGCCACACCTAAACTACCTGTTCTGACTCTCCACACTCCAACCAGAAAGCAACTGCCAGAATACATGTCTGACTTCACATCAGGGGAATGTCATGGTGCCTTCCAGATGCCATTGAGGGAGACTAGGGAACCTATTTATTATGATCAAGAAGGCCAGATCCAAGGTAGACAATGCACATTTGTGTGCCAGCTTTTCACCACCACAGACCTCCTGAATTGGAAAAATCATATGCTGTCCTTCACAGAAAAGCCTCAGGCTATGATTGACTTAATACAATCCATTATCCAGACCCAGAGACCAACCTGGGTGGACTGCTGCCAATTCCTCCTGACACTATTCAATACTGAGGAGCATCGGAGAATTACACAGGGGGCTGTAAAATGGCTAGAGGAACATGCTCAGCTGGAGCACTCAATGCCCAGGCATATGCCCAAAATCAGTTCCCAGAGGATAACCCCCCCATGGGACCCCAACAGTAACCAGGGACTGCAAATGTTTGAACGGTATCAGGGCCCCCCCTAGAAGATATGAGAGAAGATGGGAAAAAGGCCATAAATAAGAGCAAGGTCTCTGAGGTGTTCCAGGGAACTGACAAGAGCCCAGGCCTATTCTATGAGAGACTCAGTGAAGCCTTTCGGCTATACACCCCCTTTGATCCAGAGGCAGCTGAAAATCAGCATATGGTAAACACAACTTTGTAGGACAGTCCCAGGGGGATATCCGATGTAAGCGGCAGAAACAAGAGGGTTTTGCTGGACTAAAGTGTTCATTAACCGAGATAAGGAGGCCCAACAAGAGGCAGACTGAAGGAAGAAAAAGAAAATGGCCATGCTTGCTGCTGCCATTGTGGGGTACCAGATAACAGGCCCACCAGGGGAAACAGAGGCAGAGGTCAGAAAAGAAGACAGCCAGGTTGGCAGTTTCCCAGAGCGAGGCCCAGACTGTCTCAGCCTGCCCAGGGACCCCTGAACTCCATTATCAGCCTACACGAGGGACATCACACATTAAATTATCTAACCACATGTGGCATAAGGTATCTGGCAAAAAAGCTCAGATATACAAATAATCTGTTGACTATGTTGGCTTTTTTTTTTTTTTTTTTGAGTTGGAGTCTCACTCTGTCGCCCAGACTGGAGTGCAGTGGCTGCTCCCGGCCACCGCAGCCTCGACCTGCTGGGCTCCAGCGATCCTTCTGCCTCAGCCTTCCGAGTAGCCGGAATTACAGGCATGCGCTACCACACCCGGCTGATTTTTTGATTTATTGTAGAGATGAGGTCTCGCTGCCCAGGCGGGTCTCGAACCTGCGGGCTCAGGCAATCCACTCACCTCAGCCTCCCAAAGGCACGGGATTACAGGCTGAGCTACCAAGCCCAGCTTACCTTGGCTTTTTATTACAGAAAGGCACAAGTATCCTGAAAGTGGAAAGAAAACAGGCTATTGCCTCTGTACCTTTGCCTGTCAACAGAAAACAACTGAGAGGATTGCTAGGTATGGCTAGGTTCTGCTGTATCTGGATTCCAAACTACAGACTGCTGGTAAGTCCACTATATGAGCTTTTGAGAGGTACAGAGTCTGACCCGTTCAAATGGGAAACTAAACACCAGCTTAATTTTGATAAACATAAAGAAAACTGACTATAGCTCTGGTTTTAGCTCCTCCTAACCCTCATAAGCCTTTCTGCCTGTGTGTACATGAGAGGCAGGACTTGGCATTAGGAGTGCTAGTTCATATGGTAGGAGACATGCCCTAACCAATAGCCCACTATTCTTTTTCTTTTTCTTTTCTTTTCTTTTCTTTTCTTTTGAGTTGGAGTCTCTCACTCTGTCACCCGGCTGGAGTCTAGTAGCACGCTCACAGCCACCACAACCTTGACCTGCTGGGCTCAGGTGATCCTTCTGCCTCAGCCTTCCAAGTTGCTGGAACTACAGGCATGTGCCACCACACCTGGCAAATGTTTTGTAGAGATTAGGTCTCATCAGGTTGTCCAGGCTGGTCTTGAACCCATAGGTTCAGGCAATCCTTTTACCTTGGCCTTCCAAAGTGCTGGAATTATGGACATGTACCACTATGTCCAGCCAGATAGCCCACTTTTCGAAACAGCTTTTCAGAGTGGCCAAGGAATGGTCACTCTGTCTGGGGACTGTTGCTGCCACTTGTGTATTCTAAAAGAAGCCAAAAAGCTTACTCTAGGACAATCTAACACTATCTATGTGCCCCACCAAGTACTGGTGTTGCTAGAGCAAAAGGAGGGTTGATGGCAGGAAGATTGGGGAGATATCAGGCTATTCTATTGGATTAGCCCACAGTCACTTTAAAGATGACATCTACCTTAAATCCGGTGACTCTCTCCCACATGAACAGCTACAAGACTTCTCTGCAATTGTGTGGAGATACTGGACCAAGCATATTCCAGTTACCCTGACCTACAGGACACAGTGCTCTCTGAACTGGACTGGAGTCTGTTTATGTGTGGAAGTAGCTTGGTGGTGAATGGGTGACAATGTGCATCCTATGCAGTGGTCACTTATTCAAAGGTTGTGGAAATTATGCCTCTGCCAATTGGCCCAAAAGGCTGAATTTATGGCATTGGCTAGGGCTCTTATCCTGTCAAGAGAAAAAAGGACAATATTTATATTGACTTTAAATATGCTTTCATGATTATACATGCTCATGGGGAAAAGAGGCTTACTTGAGGCCAATAACAAGGATACAAAATATGCCACCCAAGTATTCGAACTTTTAGAAGCAGTACAACTACCTAAAGTGGTAGCAGTGATTTGCTGCTCTGTCCCTGAGTAGCAAGAGGTAATGCCTTCTTGGACTGGACAGCCAGAGGCAGAGCCGCAGAGTGTGGATGTCCTTGCCCTGTTAATTCCTAAAGTAGACTTAACAAGACTCCTGCTTCCTGTGAACCTGAAGAAGAAGAACCTGAAGAAGAAAAGGTAAAATGTTCAGTGGAAATAAACTCAGAGGGACTGATCTGGATTCCTGAGAAATTAGTTTATCCAAATCTCAGATATTTTCATAATGGCTCACATTTTGGCAGAGATTCATTGTTCATGTTCCTGCAATGATATCCAAAGAATAAGAAGTTAAGAGAGTGTCTGGAGAACATTACTGACCCCTGTTACCTTTGTTTCCCAAATACCCCAGCGACTGAAGGCTAGATTCCCTGGGACAACAGGAATGTGGATAATTTCCTTTGCAAGTAGACTTTACCCATATGGCCCAAAACTTGGAAGGCCTCAGAAACCTGCTAGTCTTTGTGGGTGCATTTTCAGGCTGGGTGGAAGCCTTCCTGTGTCAAACTGAAAAGGTCTCAGAAGTGGTAAGATGTTAATTAAAAGGCATAATATCCAGATTCAGGCTACCAGAGAATTCAAAGTGACAATGGGCCTGCCTTTG
Source organism: Cephalopachus bancanus (assembly GCA_027257055.1). Lineage (NCBI taxonomy): Eukaryota > Metazoa > Chordata > Mammalia > Primates > Tarsiidae > Cephalopachus > Cephalopachus bancanus. Next base: position 795,537 of record JAPVLO010000796.1, on the reverse strand, counting down.
TTTCAGAAATAACACAGCAAGTGACCTCTGCACTTAACATTACTTGGAAATTCCATGAAGATTTACATTCCCAATCTTCTGGACAGACGGAAAGGATCAATCAATCATAATTTAAAGATCACAGTTGCAAAAATTTGCCAAGAGACTCAACTCAAATGGACTCAGGTGTTGGGTAGTCACTGCTCAGGGTCCAGGTAAGTCCAAGAAGTGGGGTCAAGTTGAATCCCTATGAAATTATATATGAGAGGCCTCTTGCTGTCAGCTGAACTGGTAAGAAATTGCGAATTTAGATAAGGATACTATCATTAAAAATTATGTTACGCATTTAGGACAAATTTTAACAACTGTATATAAGCTTGCTTCTTCTTGGAAACTCTTGGATGATACAGAACCCTGGGATCCTTTCTGGCCTGCAGACTAAATGCTTCTGAAAGACTGGAAAGAAGGAGGGCCAGCCCAACGACTATAGGAAAAGTGGAAAGGACCATACAATGTACTGCTTACAACCCCCACGGATCTGAAATTAGCTGGAGTCAAGACTTGAGTGCACCACTCTGGGGTGAAGAAATATAACCCATCCTCCCCAGGACCTATGCCGTCACAGTCATCAGGACCAGTGCCAGAAAAATGGATCACTGAACCAGTATGTGACTTAAAATATTTGTTCAAACATTCTCCTTTGTGATGTATTTAGAAATTATTTATGAGTGGTAAAATAATGCTTTGATCAGGATATCTCAAAGTACAGTTAATCCCCCTAGGCTTACCAGTTTCTCAGTCTGAGACTAGCCACAGAGATCCCATGCTACTACCTACAATGAACTTCTCTGTAGTTCCCTATTGTACCTCTTGTTCACCACCTGCACAAAATTACTGGAAGATATCCATGGAAGCATATTAGCTATCAAGTAAAAATTGCTTCCATGCTACATCATCCTACCCTGCCTTGCTTCACAGTACCTGTTTATTCAGATGATGATGTGTAATACCATCTTTTCCACACCTTGCCACCATGCATGCAAAGGAGCCAGCAATACCCTTTGTCAACCTTTAAGAGAGAAGGAGAGAAGGAAGGACCTGTGGTAAATAATTCTTTTCCACCATGGTTAGTAAGGGCTTCTCTTTAGATTTCTAACTCTGGTCCTAATGCAATGCACTGTGTTCCAGAAGTGTCGGGTGCCAGCCCCGACCAAGGGTGGGTTAGGACCGCAACGGTGAATCAAGACGGAGAGAAGAAACAACTCAGAGGCAGTTCTTCTGGGAACAGTCTGGCCAAGACTGAAGCCAAATTTTATTCGGAGGCCAGGACTGCAGGTGCACACTACCACGCTCAGCTAATTAAAAAAATTTTTTGTTGGTCTTGCTATGTTGCCCAGGCTGGTCTCGAATTCCTGGCCTCCTAAAGTGCTGGGATTACAGACGTAAGCCACCACACCTAACTCATTTATATGAAGTTTCTAGCAAAGGAAAAATGACTGAGACAGAAATCAGATTAGTGGTTGCCTCAGGCTGGAGGTGGGAACAAACAGGCATAGATGAGCACATATGAACTTTTTTTGGTGAGTGTAGTGATGGTTGCACAACTATGCAAATATACTAAAACTCATCAACTGTAGGCTTAAAATGGATTTATTATAAAATCCCAAAATTTTTGAATTTTGGAAGAAATTCAGTTATGCAAACATTTTTGCTTACAACACTTATCCTAGATAACAATCAGAAATCTCTACCATGGCCTCTAAGTTTTTATTTATTTTGTTTATTTGGCTTTGACTTTTCAGAATCCTCCTTGCCCACTGGTTTCTGGCCTGGGGCCCACTCTCAGCAATATAGTGTTCTCTCTTTTACTTCAGGGAGTCCTGATCTGTTGCACTTCTGCCTGGAACAGCTGTGTCCTCCACTCTTTATCTCAAGAGCTATTATTCCTCCTTTACATCTCAGTTTAAACTCAATTCCTCAAAGAGACTTTCCTTAACACCCCCCTTCACAGTTTCCATTAGGTCACTCTGTCATTCTCTTAGCAAATTGTTCCTTCAAAGAATTAAAAATTTCTTTTAAGATTAAAAAAATTTTTAAATAGAGATGGGGTCTTGTTATGTTGCCCAGGCTGGTCTGAAACTCCTGGGCTCAAGTGATTCTCCCGCCTCTGCATTCCAAAGGGCTAGTCTTACAGATGTTAGACACCATGCTTGGCCCAAAGCATTTTTTTTAACAATCTGTAACTATATGTTTATTTTGTGATGACTTATTTGATTTCCATCTGAATGTAAGCTCTATGAGGACAGGAACTACACCTACTTTTATATTTGTTTTTAGTAAGTATCTTCCAACAGTTAATTGGTTTATACAAAGTAAACATGCAGATGAATCATTTAATTACTCAGGATTACATGTTGAATCATTAGAATATGCAATTAGAATATCTGGAAGTGTTCACTGCAAGGATGCTGCTAAGATTAAAATAAAAACACTTCATTGAATTTTTTTTTCTTTTCTGTTGCCAGTTGGGCAATTGGTAACATGAGCTTAGGGAATCTTCTAGGCCAAAGGTATTGTAGGCAAACTCTATGAAAGTTTGGGCTCTCATAGTTGTCTAAATGTTTCTATATACATTGGCAGAATTGATTGTTAAAGCACAGAAATTCTCCCTTAATTGACCACATATCTGTAGGAAGCCAAACCCTTGCCAAAAACATGTTTGAGAGGAATAATATGAAGGGAAGACTTCTAAGTGATATGCAGTCCTTCCAGGGCATCAGATACCTGTCTACTTGCATGGGGCTCTTTCGGTCCCTCCAAAATTTCTTTAGTGATTTTTGCTATCGTTGAATACACAGGACGTTACTGTATAAGGCACATTACTGCTGAATGCCTTGCAGAAAGCTCTGACCTAAATCACGCATTGCTCTCTTTATGGAAACTCACCGTCTCCCAGGAGCTCCAGACTCCACTTGGATGCAGGACCAGGGATGAAGGTAAGTGAGATGATGAGATAACATGTTTCTACATAGAATCCTTTTCTGTTGGAGTTGGTAGAAATGAGTGGCTTACAATATTTTTTTTGAAAGCTACCATTTTCCCCAATAAAATATGAGTAAGTATCCCAATACATAAAGCATAAAAAAGCAGAGGTACAGTTGAGGTTGGGGAAAGGTGCTTCTCCCACTCAAGTATCCTCCTTCTGCTGAGGTAGTGCCTGCGCCAGCTGATGAGGTAAGAACCACTGATGTCCAGTTCCTCCTTTGGGGACCGTGTGTCTCCTGCTGAGAAACAGTCACACAACTCAGTTGACGACACAGACATCGCAAGTGACTCTTCAGAAAGAAAGAGAGAGTGGACAATTTTCTCAAATGCTGAGCAGGATATTCATACAACCTGCAGTGACAGACAGGAGGCCTTGAGGATGAACAGGCATGCAAGCAGGACCTGTGCGTGTTCCATGAGTGTTCACCCAACTTACTCCTGGGCTCACCCATGGATCCTGCCTTCAGGACGGTGGTGGTTGAAAGCGCTTTTAAAAACTGGGCCAGCAGGGGGAGCTGTTTGTTAATGTCCATGTGTTTTGGACATGTTTTGGGACTTTCCTACTGAATTGTTAAGGTATAAATGAATATGGTCAAAGTCTGGCAGCCCTAGCCACTGAGTAAAAGTACTTGGGGTTTAGGGGAGGAGGGAAATCGGGAAACAGAGCCCCAAACCAGCCTGATGTCTTAAGAGTCTCCTGATTTGAGAGGAAAGGAGCAGTTGGTGCGGCCTCCATTGTTTGTGTTTAAGGTGCCCTGAGGGGTGACAGAGGCGGTGGTCGTGGTGGGAGTTTTGGCTCCAGAGGAGGCCCAGGAGGAGGGTTCAGGCCCTTTGTGCCTCATATGCCATTTGATCTCTATTTGTGTGAGATGGCCTTCCCCCGAGTCAAGCCAGCCCCTGACGAGACTTCCTCCAGTGAGGCCTTACTGAAGAGGAATCAGGACCTGGCTCCTAATTCTGCTGGACAGGCCTCTATCCTTTCTCTGGTGACAAAAAATAGACAATGTGATCGATGATCTGAATGTAACTCCGGGAACGTTTGAAGTGCAAATCAAAGAAGTCTGACAGGTGTGATCGTACTAAAAGGGAGCAACCACCACAGGACACAGCGTAGCTGACCTGGTGGTCATACTAAAGATTCTGCCAACACTGGAAGCTGTTGCAGCTCTGGGGAACAAAATTGTGGAAAGCCTAAGAGCACAGAATCTAAAGTTTTGACCATGCTGACCAACGAAAGTGGCTTTGAAATCAGTTCTTCTGATGCTACGGTGTCAATTCTTATTACAACAGTGCCACCTGGTATCCGAAAACTGGACCCAGAGCTTCATTTGGATACCAAGGTGTTGAAGAGGGCCTTAGCCGCTATCCGACATGCCTGCTGGTTGGAGGAAAATGCTTCTCGGTGCACGGTTGAAGTTCTCATCAGACTGTTGCAGGACTTGAGGATTCATTTTCCTGGCTTTGAGCCCCTCATACCCTGGATTCTATACCTACTTGGTCATTATGCTGTGATGAACAACCCCACCAGACAGTCTTTGGCCCTAAATGTTGCATACAGATATTGCTTGCAGATTCTGGCTGCAGGACTATTCCTGCCAGGTTCAGTGGTATCACTGATCCCTGTGAGAGTGGCAACTTCAGAGTACACACAGTCATGACCCTGGAACAGCAGGACATGGTCTGCTACACAGCTCAGACTTTGGTCCAAATCGTTTCACATGGTGGCTGTAGAAAGATCCTTGGCCAGGAGGGTGATGCCAGCTATCTTGCTTCTGAAATATCTACCTGGGATGAAAAGGTTTATGAGAAGCCACCAGAGAAGGAAGGAGAGGAAGAGGAGAATACAGAAGAGCCACCTCAGGGAGAGGAAGAGGAAAGCGTGGAAACTCAGGAGTGAGCATCCCTTCACTCCCTTTCCTATTGAGGATGAAGACTGGAGCCTAAGCTCGCTGCTACTGGGCTTGATATGGCAGCAGGCCATTATTCCCACAGGGAAGACAGCAAGAAGGAAAATCAACCCTATGGAAGGAAGTGTCCTTCCACTGAGTTTGGATATTGAGTTTGGATATTGGCTTAGCAACCAGAAGTCTCACGTTTATGACCTATGTTACCCATCTATAATGAAGCAGGATACTAACATTTCTTAATATTCTAGAATCCCCAACTTCTGAAAACCCCTCTCTCAACTGGCACTTTGTTGTTGAAATGTTGTGAACTATGGAAATTTTTTTTTCTAAGAAAAATGATTAAGTACTTTCTGGTTTTAAAAAAAAGGTCTTCCCTTCTTCTCTCTTCTGTTTCTCCTTTTCCTTTTCACCCTTTTTTGTCTAACTCTCCATAGGTTATTCAGTGTCATAACCTATATCTCAACCCTGACTCCTCCCCTGAGCTCTGGACTCCTAAATCTGTTATGATATTCTCACTGGCATGTGTAACAGGCCATGTAAACTTCGTATGCCTAAAACAGAACTCCAAAGTGCCTTGTTTTGAGGCTTTTTTTTCATTCATGGTGCTGAGTGCTCAGTGTATCCTTGCAGTCTGGGTCTTTAGTTTTTTTGGGAAAAATGTATGATTTCTTTGATAACTTTATCTTGCTTACTTACTTCTTCTGAAGTCCTGTTATTTAGATGGCCAATTTCATAGTCAGAGCTTCTAATTTTCTTAGTTTTTCTGTTGTTTATCATTTTATCTCTTGTTTCGCCTTCTGTAAGAAATCCTGAACTTTATCTTTAATTCTTATTTTTAATTTCTGCAAGCTCTTTCTTGTTTTCTTGTTTCTTTTACACTAGTATTCTGTTTTTGTTTCTTGGATGCGATACTATCTTTTTTCTCTCAGAGAACATGGATTATAGTTCTTTTGATGTTAACACATGCATTACTTTTGTTTCTTCTCAATTCTTTTCTCTGTGTTTGTTTTGATCTTTGCTTTCTGTATTAGATGACTTCCTTAAAGGTCTGTTGACCCTGGGCTTTCCGTTCACGATTTAGAACACAGCACTAGATTGTTGATTTGCAGTTCTGTGTGTTTGCCCAGGACTTTTCAGCTGGTAGGTTTGATCATGCAGTAATCAGGCTGGGAGCCTGCCTTTTTTGATGAGGGATTCTAAAATTAGTATCCAGAAGTTTTTCTTTGGAGGCATTCAGATATTCCAGGAAAAAGAGTACTACTCTTCTGCCTGGTGTTGGTGTTCTGGGTGCAGGCAGAGCAAAGTGCTCTGGGGATAATTTAGAATAAACACTTTCAGCTGGACGTGGTGGCATGTATCTGTCATCCCAGCTACTCAGGAGGCTGAGTTGGGAGGATTGCTTCAGCCCACGAGTTTGAGGTTACAGTGAGCCATGATCACACTACTGCACTCCAGCCTGGGCAATAGAGTGAGACCCCATCTTAAACCAAAAACAAACAAAAGAGACCCCCTAAAAAACTAAGACAAAAAAGCCAGAAGAGGCTTTAGAGGAGTCCATCTGGCTTTGCCCTCTTGCTTCACCCTGCCCTTTGCTGTGCTGGGTGCCTCTAAGTCCGCCTTCCCAAGGGCCTGTGGTTTCTCCTGGTGTTTCTCTGATAAGTTAGGCTGTGAACGCTCCCTTTTGTTAGTCAGTTGGTACTCTTCCACCTAGTTTTCATCTGCTGAAATGTGAGGATACTGCTTCTCTGCTCTGGTCTCCCATTCTTTTTTCTTTCTCTTAACTGTTGTTTTGATGGGGTTCCAGAGATGAAATAAAAATCATTACATGTGTTCCATCCCTCATGGTCAGCCAGAAGCTTTAACAAGGCTAATTGCTATCCAACACCATGAAAATATTTCACAATGAATATGCTTCTTACCTTGGAGGATAGTCTACATAATTTAAGCAAGCTGTTCTTTCTCCAGTTATTTTTAGAACTCTTACTTTGCAATCACAAAAGCAAATTAATTTCATTATTTATGTCGTTTTATTTTTAATTGAAAAAAACATTTCTCGTATACCTTTCTCTTATACCTTACTCACTCATATTGGGTTCTAAGTGATTTTTTAAAAATTTATTTATTTATTTTAAAAAGGGTTTTTTTTGAGTTGAGGTCTTACTCTGTCATCCAGACTGGAGTGCAGTGGTGCAATCATAGCTCACTGTAGCCTCAAATTCCTGGGTTCAAGTGATCCTCCTACCTCAGCCTCCCGAGTAGTTGCAATTACAAGTGTGCACCACCACACCTGGCTAATTTTTTCTATTTTTTTTTAAAAAGTGGACTTTATTGAGAGAAAAGCTCCCAGAATGGGAGGGGGCCGGGAGGGGTGCCCTAATTTTTTATAGAGATGAAGCCTCACTTTGTTGCCCAGGTTGCATTTTTCTTTTCTTTTTTTTTGAATTGGAGTCTCACTCCATTGCCCAGGCTGGAGTGCAGTGACACACTCATGGTCATCCCAGTGTCGACCTGCTGGGCTCTGGCAATCCTTCTGCCTCGGCCTTCCAAATAGCTGGAACTACAGGCTTGCTACCACGCCTGGCTAATTTTTTTTTTTTTTAATTGTAGAGACGAAGTCTTGCCAAGTTGCCTGGGCTGGTCTTGAACCCACGAGCTTAGGCAATCCACTCGCCTCGGCCTCCCAAAGTTCTGGGATTACAGGCTGAGCCACTGAACCCGGCCTACATTTTTATTTCTAAATTAAATTTTTTTTCTAGTTGTTCACTGCAGCCGAGTAAGTGATTTTAACTACTTTCAGAAATCAAATGTAGTCACAAAAGATGATGGTTTAGTTCAGTTCAAGTGCCTTGTTGTAAGCCTACATTTCACACCCAGATCACCAGTCAAGAGCCTGGGGGATACTGTATTGGCTGCCCTAGAATGTGGTGTTATTGCGCTTGGATGGTTTTCTGTCTTCCAAGTTGGTGGTGTTCTCAAGGGTTACTGAGAGTAGCTTGAGTCTCCCACGTGACCTGGAGACCTCTGCTATTCTGGTTGGGGTTTTCTGCCCCTCCTGGTCTTACCTCTTGTTTTTCCTCTTCTCTGCTTTTGTCTATTATTGCTTCTGCTGCTGCCATGGGTCATTGCATTGGACTTTTTGGCCTGTTTCTCAACTGCCAGGGTACTAAGAGTAAACTGAAGGTGGTCGAGAGACGCCAGATTACTTGGTGTGAGGAGAATGAGTTCAAATGAGCTCTCTGCACATGGAGCGAGGGTATATGTGTCTCTCCTGCAGCGTGACTGGCAGGCAATGTGCTGACTGCTCCCGTAGGTGCATGAGTTGGTTTGAACACTCATGGTGAACCCAGCTGGGAGAGGTCAATGTGTTAGGACTTGTGTGCAGACAGGTAGTCTGAGGAAATGAAATGAAAAAATGTCCTTGAACTTCATTTATTTCTTCTTATCATATATGTTATTATTAAACTAGAAAGTACAATATATGAAGTTTTGTCTTTTTTTAATGATTTTTTTCCATCACTTGAAAGGTGTCCTTTTGAGGAGATAAATTTTCAGAAATAGTATAATGAAAGTATCTCATTGTAATGCTGAGCTGTGAACACATTTACTATTACGCAAGAGATTTTACAACTGGTTTATTTTTAATTTTCTCTAATAAGCTTGCGAAATATGGTTTGCTTTATCATGCTCCTTAATATTGCATTATTTCATTTGAATTTAACTTTTATGTTTAACCACATAAATTCTGTGGTGTTATAGAAGATAAAATCACCTCAATAATATTTTTAGACGTGTGGGATGGATCACCCCGGGAACTGAGTTTCATTCTCAAGTGAAGAAGTAGCCAGACTCCCAGCAACTGCTGTGGGGAAACTGCATTTGCTTTGGCTTGAACCATGACCCCTGATCAAGGCCCAATCCAGGCCCTGCCTGGAATGTCCAACTACTCCTCCCTGTGAACTGTACACACAGCAGCTGAGCTGGCTGCACTTGATTGGTCCTGCCCTGTCTGCGAGGCCTGATCAGAAGCATTTGGTCGGCAAGGCAAGGGTCAGACTGGGTCTAGGTTTAGTTTACCTAAGTGGATGTCCATTTCTCCATGGCTAGAAATAAAGGATTCCTGGAGCTGGATTCTAAGCTGCATTGCAATCTTATATTGGCAGCACGCGATCTGCTGGTCAAACTTTTCTCATAATTGTGCTAAATGGTTGAAATTGCAAAGATGTCAGAAGGGATGATGCAGTCCAGGTGGGACGTTTGAAAAGTGGCAATTTACCCTCATCAGTCTACTCAAGTGACTTGCATGCATACCTACTTCACCTTTCATGGGCATTATTTTTATTGAGACTTCTTTTCTCCCAGATTTGCATATGTTAAAGCCTGTATCAGGAGATATGAATAGGGAGACCTCCTAGGTCTTCATACTTTTCAGTCACTCTCCGGAAAAAATACATCTTTAGATAGCAGAGATGCTAATTCTGACTCAGAAAATATTTCTAGGTACACACGAAAAGTACTTCCGTGGAAGAGTCATGCTAAGGAAATGTTGATCTTAGCTTGCAACTTGGATAGAATGCATTATGCATCAGTCATGGTATGTAACATTGCAGAGGAGAACGAAATGGGTATGTGGACCCAAGTTCAAAGGAGACCTTGGAGAATAGTCTTGATTACAGAGGCTGACTTTCGAGGCCTAAGCAGGGGTGGTAAAGCTCACCTCAACTGAGACAATGGCTGGCACTGGAATATCTAGTCAACTGATGGAACTCGGCCCTGAAGAAATTAAGTGACACTTTAGTCTTTGGGAGCCAGGTAGGCAGGAGACTTCCATCCAGGAAATGTGCCCCACGATGTGATCCTCCAGTCATCAGATGATACTTTACTTCTACATAGGACTGATAGGAGCAATTTTTTGCATAAGTGTTCTGGGATCACTAGTCTAAAATTTAAAGAAGTAGCCACATTGAATTTGGAGGAGGGCTGGATACAGTGGCTTGCACCCATAATCTCAGGTACACGGGATACTAAGGTGGGAGGGTCACTTAGGCCAGGGGTTCGAAACCAGTCTGGGCAACATAGCTAGACCCTGTAAAAACATTAAAAAAAAAATTTAAGCCGGGCTTGGTGGCTCAGCCTGTAATCCTGCACCTTGGGAGACTGAGGTAGTGGATTGCCTGAGCCCGCGGGTTCGAGACCCGCCTGGGCAACTTGGCGAGACTTCATCTCTACAATAAATCAAAAAAAAAAAAAAAAAAATTAGCCGGGTGTGGTAGCGCGCGCCTGTAGTTCCAGCTACTTGGAAGACTGAGGCGGAAGGATCGCCGGAGCCCAGTAGGTCGAGGCTGCGGTGGTCAGAAGCGGCCACTGCCCTCCAGTCTGGGCGACAGAGTGAGACTCCAACTCAAAAAAAAAAAAAAATTTAGCTGGGTGTGGTAGTGCACTCATAGTTCCAGCTGCTTGGGAGGCTGAGATGGGGGATCACTTGAGCCCAGGAGTTTGAAACTGCAATGAGCTATGATTGCATCACTGTACTCCAGCCTGGGTGACAGAGCAAGACTTTGTCTCTATAAACAAACACACAAACAAATAAATAAAAACTTTGAAGAGAGACCAAAACCCAGTTCCATCCATTCATCCATCCACCCACCCTCTCTATCTTCAGTTGTCTATTTACTTAACTCATCACATATGTATTGAGCCCCATCTTTGCAGTAGACATTGAACTAGTTGCTGAAGATACAATGAAGGGGAAAGCACATGTGGTTTCTGTCTTCTTGGCACTGACACTCTAATGGGTGCACTAGAGGTAAATCACAAATTGTGAGAAGTTTTGAAACAAAAGTAATAGGAGACTTGTCCTGGTCTGGGGGTTAGGGCAGCTTCCCTGATCAAGAGGCTCTAGAGCTGAGATTTGAAACAGGGTGAGTTACTAGGTGAAGAAAGAGAGCGAGAGACAATGTATATGGCTTGTGAGAGTTGATTGTGTGTGTCTCTTCCCAACTCTGTGTTCAACCTGGTGGATTGAAACCAGCCATGGTGGAAGTGTTTACACTATGGAAAACTTTCTTTGTTGTCACTAGTTAAATATTTGCCAGCATTCCTCTGGGAGAAGGGATGGTAACCGAGTACCCACGGAGGACCCAAGCACAATGTTAAATGCTTCTTACTTGAATTAATGCTCACACCAACCTATGTGATTAGGAGGATTGTGGCTAATGAGGAAACATTTGTCCTCCTTTCATGGTCATTGAGTGAGACTTAGAGAAAAAAAGTGAAACGCCCCAAATTGTTAAGCAAAAAAACAGACGTGGCCATACCTGAACCCATGCCTATTTGGCGTGAGTCCATGCCCTATCCTCCTACATCATGCTGCCTGTGACTTTGGAACAAGAGGAGGCGCCAAGCAAATGCTTCTTCCCAGGTTTAATTGGCTGTGAAAAATACTGTGTCAGAAGAGTCCTTGTAAATGGCTTACTCACTTCTGGAGTGTGAAATTACCATCTTCAGAAGTTAAAACATAATTTTTTTTGCAAACATAGAATAACTAGACTTCAAAGATTTTAATCATTTCATTAATTAGACACGGAAAAAGTATGATGGTGAAGCTGGTTATAGGCACGATAATAAAGATATGTTAGCATAAAATTTCTAAGTTAGAAACAAAACTGATTAATGTTTTACAGGGCAGTAAACTGTAACCTTTGAGATTATCTCTCTACTGGAGATAAACAATTTGCATCTTTATTGGGCATAAATCTGCAAGTTAGTATGACTTCACAAAATCTAAGTCCCTAGATAAGAGTAAATAGAGTAAGTCAGAAAATGGTAACTTCTCCTACAAAAGAAATAATCCTTAAAAGAACTTGCGTGACCTTTTCTTTCTTTCTTTAAAAAAAGAAATTCTTCAGGATTACATCCATGACCATATTTTCATGTTTTGTGTTATTTTTCTTAAGAAATGTAGTCAGGTAACCTTGTTTCTAACTTGTGAGACCTATGGTGCCCTAACTTTGGGGTGGCACAGCAATGTCCTTTATGCTTGAGTGAGGGGACTCTAGAGTGATCTGCCCCAGTTTGAACCCTGGTTCCACCCTTTAGCAGTTGTGTGACCTTGGGAAAATTATATCACCTTTTTTCCCTCAATTTCTTCATCTGTAGAATGGAGGTAATAGTAATAATAATCCTTACATCATACGTTGTTATATTGAGTTACATGCAAAGTGCTTAGAGCAATGTCTGGCACATGAGAAGAACTAGTAAGAGTATCATTTGGAAAGTCTGTTAAAACACAGAGCTTTCAGAATAGACAAGATAGAAGTTCAGAACTCTGCATTTTAAACAACCAACCCAGGCTGTATTGATGAAGGTAGTTCTTGGACCCCATTTGAAGCTATTTTCTTTTCTTTTTTTTTTTTAATTAGAGTCTCACTCGGTCACCCAGACTGGAGTGTAGTGGCCGCTCCGGGCCACCGCAGCCTCGACCTGTTGGCTCCAGAGATGCTTCCGCCTCAGCCTTCCGAGTAGCCGGAACTATAGGCATGTGCTACCACCCCCGGCTGACTTTTTGATTTATTGTAGAGATGAGGTCTTGCTGCCCAGGCGGGTCTCGAACCCGCGGGCTCAGGCAATCCACTCACCTCAGCCTCCCAAAGGCGCGGGATTACAGGATGAGCCACCGAACCGGCTGAAGCTATTTTCTATCTCAGTCAGTACTGACTCAGAAAGTGGAGGGGGAGGGGTAGCCTGCAGGAGGGGGAAGGGCAGAGCAGTAAACTTCCCTACAAACTGGGAAAAGCAAAGACTGGGAAAGGGGAGAGGTCTGTCTGGCCCATTCATGACTCACCAAGAAAGGATTTTGGAGTGGGGTAGGGGAGGAGACAGAGGCTAAAAAAGTTACAAGAAAAAGAAAGAAAAACTTTTAGAGGGAACTGGGGATTCAGGAAATGCCTAATGAGCACATCAATGAGTGTGAGCTCATCTTCCCTTTCCTTTCGGTGACCCCAGGTCTGTGGCTCCAGGCAGCAAAGGGTGCTAAGGCAAGCATAGGGTTTCTCAGAACAGACGACTTGAGACCACACTCTCTACACAGCTTGATAAACAAGGAAACTCACCAAGCACACTTGTCAGATGGTGAAAAGCACAGATCTTGCCATGGATAAGTGAGGGCTGTATGTCTTGAAAATGAGGGTCTGATACTGGGGAGAGAGGGAAAATTGCAACAATTTAAAATTAGCCATCACTGACTTAGCAAAGACATAGAAAATATGAAAAGATGTTGCACACACACACACACACACACACACACACACACACACACACACACACACACACGGAGAGCATGAATAGAGCATTGGAGAGAAAATTAGTTCAGTTAAGGGCAAAGAAAGAAGTCTGTGTAGACCCCGATTGTCCAGTGACAGACGGTAACAGCAGAAGTGTTAGTAGATAAGTGTGACTAATCTCTAGGCAATTTGACCATGACAAGAGTTTATGAAATTTTCTTCACTAATTCCAGTCTTGATCAGCTAGACTCAATTAAAGGGGAAAGGTATCCTGATCTTAAGAAAGGTTACCCAGTTACAGTTAGAAATGAATAGATCAGAAAACCTGAATGAGACAGAATAAAATTCTAAGTCAGAAGCAAAACTGGATAATTTTTTTTTTTTTTGAGTTGAAGTCTCACTCCTTCACCCAGACTGGAGTGCAGTGGTGTGCTCACAGCCACTCCAGCATCGGCCTGCAGGGCTCCGGCGATCCTTCTGTCTCAGTCTTCCAAGTAGCCAGAACTACAGGTGCGTGTTATCATGCCCTGCTACTTTTTTTTAATTTATTGTAGAGATGAGATCTCACCGAGTTGCTCAGGCTGTTCTCAAACTGGTGGGCTCAGGTAATCTCCTCACCTCGGCCTTCCCAAAGTGTTGGGATTACAGGCTTGAGCCACCGCTCCCAGCCTAAAACTAGATAAAATTAAGAGTGAAAGTGACAGTTTTAGACTCCTGAGAGCAGAAAAACAAGATATATTTATAAGTATAAATTTCTTGAATATGTACAGTTGATTGAAACACCTTATTTTAGAGGAATGTAAAGATTTTAAACAGAATGGTAAAGAAACTAAGAGTTTGTCTTGGTGGTGCTACATTAAATCTTGGTGGTGCTACAAGAGAAGAGATATGTGTCTTGAGTAATTCATATAAGAGGTTTATGATCCACTGCTATTTCTGTGCATGGCCTCTCTATTTGAAACTGTTTTGCCTACTCCAGCCTTCTATATTAACCATCAGTTTTGGTGGAGTTTGTACCTTTGGTCAATCAGTTACTGATATCTTTGTTCTCCATGCAGGGTAATGTTCCACGAAGGATTTCACTATGCTAAGGCACTGACCAGCACACACCGGGGCCATTTTCTAACCATTATGGACTCTGCAAAAGGACCTATACTGATTAGGGAGTCACCCAGAGCATCAGGAGGCAAATAAAAAAGAAAATTTAAAATGACATTGTGCTACTCCAGGGAAAACCTTTTAGAATGTATCTCTAGAGTACAAATCCTAATTTAAGAGTTATGCAGCACCTTTTAGTAATGTCATTGTTTCAAAAATGATACATTATTCATTCAACTTGTTTATTTACTTCTTCTTTTAGTAAATATCTTTGGAGGGGTTCCCATGTGCCCAACACTGTTAGAAGCCAAACTAGATACAGGTATACTGAAGAATAAAACAGACAAGTTCTTTTAATCATAGAGCTCACAGTGAAGTGGGGGATAGAATCAAAGGTCAAGTTAACAGAGGGACACACAGGTAATTCCAAGTAATGTCAAGTGCCATGGAAAAAAGAAAATACAGGCAGTGATAGTTCCCTCATGGCAGAAGGTGGGGGGAAGATCCTGTTTAAACAGGTCATCAAAGAAGGCTCCTCTAAGGAGGAGACAGTCAAGTTGGGCCCTGCAGGATGAAAAACAACCCACCACATGTAAAAGACTAAGATGGATGAGAGTAGAAAGTGAAGGGGAGAGTGGAAGAGATAGGGCCTTAGGAGGCAGCACTTCGTAGGCCAGGATGAAGAGCTTTGGTTTTACTTGATGTGCAATGGAAAGGTGGTAAGAAAGTGTGTAACATGATATGAGAGAATTCCTTTGTTTTGGAGAATCAGTAGCGGAGGATATCTGCATGAGTGCTGAGAGGAACTTGGCACTGGTAGAACCACAGTTTTCTGTCAGCCTTTCCTGACAATACAGGGAGTCAATACAGGGAGAGTCAGGTTGCTGGCTGATGGGTGTTGACAACCCTTTGAGGTAGGAAACTGACAGATAGAAAGCTAGCAGATACAAGGGAAAGAGTGAGATAGTAAGGGAGTTTTTGCTGGGCATGATGATGATGATAATAAGGAATATGATTCCAAGGGGGAGCTGGGAAGTGGGGATTCAAGGTGCAATTAAATGACGAGTTGCTAGACATAATGTTGGAGTCTTTGGGAGTCTCTGCTCCCTATATAGCATGGGTCTAGACAATTGATAAGTGAAGAGTAAAGATTGAGTCTAAAACATTCCTCTCACTATGGATGAAGATCAAGCTAGCATACACTGGCCTGCTAACTAAGCCTCAGAGTTCGGAGACTTCCCCATCTGTGCCTGGGGTAGAGCTGAGAGTGCTTCTGTGGGCAGGCTCACTCCCACCGCAAGGACAGTGCAGCTGCCCTTTGGGGACAGCCATTCTTCCCAAAGGTACTAGTCAGATAGTCAGTGTGCCTGCCCAGACACAGAAGCAGTGTCAGTATCCTGGCCATGACGGGACAGGAGGTCAGACACGCCTTCTTATGCCCACTCCTTTTATGGTTGAAACACAACAACTGACCAGCATTAATGTTAAAACAGAGACCATAGACTGACAGTACAGACTTCTAGTGGCAATGATATACCAGTTTATAAACAGGACCTTAGGCCATGCCAGGCAAGGGATAAGTCACGCACCCTATGCTTCAAGAGTGAATTACATTCTAACTGCTAGAAGGTGTTTCTTTTTCTCTAGTAGCTAAGCACGGGACTTAAGACAAAAAAATGTTAAAACAATTACAACTCACCCAGCTCACAGACACTGACTTACTGATCCCCTGTTCCACCAGCACTAACTACAGCTTTGAACAGGAGAGTAATTTCAGTGACTTTCTCCTAGAAAGACCATCGGCCATGAACTGGTTCTGATCAGTTTTTAGAGGTTGTGCACTTGTGTGACTTTGTGATCTTAAAAGACCTTTTGACTGATCGGACCTAATTCTAATACATTTAAGTATTAAGCCTCCCCCCAAAGTAAATATGGGTTGTTACATTGCTTGCATGTTTGTTCAATGCACATGCACTGGGGCCACATATTCATAGTTCCTCCTGTGAGCTTTTAAACACGTATGTTAACCAACTTGTTTAGCGTAACGCTTCCACCCATCCCCTCCTCCTTGGACTTGCCCATTTCCAGGCCTGACCCACGGTGTGGTTCCCGGCCTGTGGGAGGGCCACCTTGCGGGCTGTCATCCCTTACGAGAAGTAAAGTCTCCTCTCTTTTTCAGAATTTATAAATTGTGTGTGTGTATCTTTTTTAGTTAACACCAGAAAAAAGCTTGTTTTAATTAAAAACAGTGAAAATGTACTTGGAAGTGTGTTATAATTCTGCATTTAATATTTTTCTAAAATTTTGTATTGATATTTTGCTTAAATAATCTTACATATAGAAAAATATCATTTCCCTCTGTGCTTATAGAGATAACACCATCCCCTCTAGCTTATACTAGTGGGACTTACAAACATCATCATCGTTTCCTTTCTTCTTTTTCTTTTCTTTTTTTTGAGGCAGAATCTCACTCTGTTCCCCAGGCTGGAGTGCAGAGTGCAGTGGCAAGATCAGGGCTTCCTACAGCCTGACCTCCTTGGCTCAGGTGATCCTTTTACCTCAGTCTCCTGAGTAGCTGGGAATACAGGCGTGTGCCACCACACCTGGCTCATTTTTTTGTTTCTTTGTAGAGACGAGGTCTTGCTATGTTGCCCAGGCTAGTCTTGAACTCCTGGGCTCAAGAGTTTTTCCCACCTCAGTCTCCCAAAGTCCTGGGATTACAGGCGTGAGCCACTGTACCTGGCCATCATTTTCTTTAAAAAAAAAAAAAAATTGCATAAGTGTAAGGTGGTCAAGGGCAATTTTGTTACATAGATATATTGCATAATGGTGAAGTCTGGGCTTTTTATGTATCCATCACTTGAATAACACACGTTGTACCTATTAAGTAATATCTCATTCTCCAACCCCTTCTGCATGAGTCACTGCACCTGGCCTAGAACAGTGGTTTGAATATGTTAGTGTTCAATAAATGCTTATTGCATGAAAGAATAAATCGATCACTTAAAAGTTTATTTTCTCTCAAACACATCTCTCTGTTTAACAGAAGAGTCAGATATCATTCTCATAAATGCATTTGTAGCCAGTCTCTGAGTGTCTAATAATGCAGACTGCAAATCAATGGCAAAGTGAGGTTACAAATTCCGCAAGACAGAAAGGATTTTATGAAGGTGATGCAGGTAAGACTGGAGAACTGCTAAACCATTGACAAATCCAGATCTAGCAGAGTTAAATCATGTGAGAAGTTTAAAAATGATAGAATTGGCAAGCATGATCTGGAGACAGGAGTTTTGAAAGAGAGTGATATATTGTTAATATGAAAGAGTTAAATGTGAGTCACTTGGTAAAATCAGTGAAAACTGTGAAAATATAAAAAACAGTCAATCGTATAATCTTGCTTTGAAAGTCTAATGTGAAGGAAGGGATGTGGTGTGAGGTGGAGGATGTTTTATCTTGTCATTTCGATGGTCAGTTAGGCAGTTCCTATGAGCATGTAGCTCCAATGATAGTAAAAATTTGGCTAAATAAAAGGAAAAGCAAACCTATTTTCATAATTCCTAGTTTTATTTCTCAAGTTGAAGTTTAGCTCAAACCTACTATTTTTTCCTACTATTGCCTGTGAAGTTTTGATTCTTATTTAAAATGGATTCAGCGTGACACGATGGCTCATGCCTGTAATCCCAGCACCTTGGGAGGTGGAGGTGAAAGGACTATGTGAGCCCAGGGGTTCAAGAACAGCCTGAACAACTTGATGAGACCTCGTCTCTACAGTAAATAAAAAAAATTAGCCAGGTGTGGTGGCATGTGCCTGTGGTTCCAGCTACTTGGAAGGCAGAGGCGAAAGGATAGCCTGAGCCCAGAAGGTCGAGGCTGTGGTGGCTGCGAGTGTGCCACTGCACTCGAGCCTGGGCGACAGAGTGAGACTCCAACTCTAAATACATAAATAACTATGGATTCACTTGCAGTGGCCTTTTCCCGGTATCATTTATCCTTTAAGAACTGGGGTCACAGAATATGATAAGTGCAATATCCAGACAACTGTTCAAGGTGTAAAGGTAACCCAGGGGAAAGCTGGAGTGAGCAGAGAGATGAAGGCTCCCTGGAGGAAGAGGTTGGGATTTTATTGACAACCAAACTGTGCTGGTTAGAGGCAAATTAGTGGAGTTGTCTCTTCAGGCAACTAGTGAGACATCCTGGTCTTTGGGTCCAAATTCCTCCTGTTCTGTTCTTTCACTTGCTATGAGAACTAGGGCAAATTACTTCACTTCTCTGAGTCTCTGATTTCTCATGTGAAAATTTATTTTATTTTGTGCTTTTTAGAGATGAGGCCTAGCAGTTGCCCAGGCTGGTTTAAACTCCTGGCATCAAGCAATCCTCTTGTCTCAGCCTTCCAAAGTGCTAGGATTACAGCCACCATACATGGCTTCATCCGAAAATGTATATGTATATATAAATAGCAACATTACAGATCTACGTTAGGAAGAACTCAAGGAGACCTCTCAGTTCCCTTTTCTCCCCCAAGGACTTGCGTATAGATAGCTTAAGAATGAAACCGCTCCTGTTGGCTTCAGTTAATTCTGAAGATTGGGTGCTGTTTCTATGGGGAAAGCTGCTGTCATTGTCTAGTTGTGTCAGGGAGTCCATTCTCAATATTTCAAAACAATTCTTCTTTTGTGCATTTTTATCTGCTTCCTTCAGTAAGGCCCATCTGAGTGGTACACAGATGGCAGTGGCAGTGACAGCGGTTGTGGTGATCCTAGCTGGAAAGTGCACCCAGAGAATCCATGGCGAGCAAAGGCCATGCCTCTGGACTGTGCAGCAGGGAACAGAGTCAGGCAGCTATTTCAAAGCCTTTAATTCAGAAAACAAAAAAATACCCTCTGACTCTGCAGTGGACATTTATTAATAGTTAATTTACCAAACACCCTGCATTACCTTAATCATGTTCATTGTGAGGTAGGTACTATTATTATTTTTTAAAAATGAGTTGGGTTCTCACTCTATTGCCCAGGCTGGAGTACAGTGTACAATCATGGCTCACTGCAGCCTCCACCTCCTGGACTTAATCCTTCGACCTCAGTCTCCTGAGTAGCTGCCACCATGCTCAACTAATTTTTTGCTTTTTCTTTGGCGAGAAGCTCTTCCTACGTTGCCCAGGCTGCTCTTGAACTCCTGGGCTCAAGCAATCCTTCCACCTTGGTTTCCCAGAGTGCTGGCATTACAGGTGTGAGCTACCGTGTAACCTGCCTCATAGGTACTGTTATTGTCACTGCCTTCCAGATGAGGGCACTGAACTTAGAGAGGCTGAGCAGCATGGCCAAAGTCACAGCTAATGGCAGAGCTGAACTCATACTCCAGGTCTTGATCTCAAGTTAGTGCGATAGCCAGTATGCTCGACTCCCTGCAGCTGTACATTTACATTTCCTCCAATTGCCAGTTGGACTGCCTTTTACTCCTGGCTGTCAGTAGACCGTCCTTGTTCATTTGCAAGGCCGAGCTAACTGGTCACATTGGCAGAAGACAAGGTGTAGGTAGAAGAGAGTGGAGAAGGAGTGCTGGCCAGCGAGGCCTCTGTCTGTTCACCAGATGGTTCTCCAGCGAGGCTTTGTTCAGGCTGTGTTTCATTTAAACAAGAGATGGTTCCTTTTGGGAACTTATCATTTATTAGAAGACAGATACAAAAAGAAAATAACACTATGGTAAGAGCATACATGAGGTGCAGCTGGCACGCCAGGGCAATCACCTTTGCCTCAGGGACTTAGGGAAGGCTGCCAGGGACAAGAATTGAGCTCTCTCACAAGATGAGAGTTCACCAGTCAAGTTTAGAACAGGCGTGCACACCTGGCAGAGGCGACAGTCATGCCGAAGTCAGGAAATGTGGCATAGTTCCTGGGTTGGTAGTGCTAGATATGGGGGTTGAGCTTGGGGTGGAGGAAGCTGCGGGAGAGGATTCCAGTAATGGGAAAAGGGACTCAGGTCACAAAGGGCCTCCACTGTCAGGCTAGGGATTTGGACTCCTGTATCTGATCATCGCAGACACTGTGAAGGGGTTCATGCTGGAGGGCCGCATGCCAGGACTTGACCCCTTAGCTTGCCCCTCCATGTCACCTTGGCTCTGCTCTGTGGCCTGGGAGGCTGACGGTAAATCCGGTCGGGGCAAGGGGTCGGTTAGGCCAGCCTTGCCCCCTAATTGGGGGGGGAACCCAACTGGTTGGGGGGGATCAAGAAATGAGGAGAGTAAGATTGGACAATTTGTTCCCCCAGATCTGCACTTTATTTATTTTTTGATTTGGGGGCTCGCTCTGTTGCCCAGACTGGAGTGCAGTGGCACGATCACAGCTCACTGCAGTCTCAACCTTCTGGGCTCAGGTGATCCTTCCACCTCAGTCTCCCAAGTAGCTGGGACTACAGGTGCATGCCATCGTGCCTGGCTACATCTTTTACTTTTGTAGAGATGGGGGTCTTGCTATGTTGCCCAGACCGATCTGCACTCCTGGGTTCAAGCAACCCTTTCGCCTCAGCCTTATAAAATGCGGGATTACAGGCTTGAGCCACTGTGCCCAGCCCAGATCCCCACTTTTATAGTCATCATGCACTCATCATTCAACTCTTGCTAGATGGCCTTCTATACATAAGTCTTGCTTTTTCTCTTTAGAAACTGATTTTGTCTCTTGCCTCATTAGGTTTAGGGATAGCAAATGTACCTGACTGCTACAAGCCTGGGAGTATTGCATTATCCCTACAATTTTCCTACACTCTGCCAAAGTCTTTTAAGATAATTTCTATATTAAAATTTCCAGCTGAGTGTAGAGACTCACCGCCTGCAATCCCAGCAACTAGGGAGACTGAGGCAGGAGGGTCATTTGAGCCCAGGAGTTCAAGGTTATACAGTGATTGCACCACTGCACTCCAGGCTGCTCTGTCAGAGCCTATCTCTGTCTCCTGAAAAATTTTTACAAATTCATAAAATACCTTATTTGGGTGCCATCTTATTCCTACAAGGACCTTGGTGGAAACAATGACCATATATTTATTTTAGAGTGATACTTAGGCAGCAGGGTAGACAATGCATTGGACAGGGAGGCAAGAAAGCAGGCACTGAGAACAAAGAAGATGAGACAATAATTCAAATAAGATGATTGCATCTGATCTTGGATCATAACAGTTGTGATGGAGGGGAGGGGGATGCACAAGATACTTGGAGATAGAATCAATATCACTCAGTTGCAACCCTTGTAACCAGGCAATTCAGCCTCTCCAAACACGCACTAGGTAAGGGGAAATTCTATCCTGTAGTTTATCTCGCATAAATTTCAGAAAAAGAGAAGATTTACAGATAAGTAGAAGAGATGCAAGTAGGAAAGGTACCCCCCAAACTTTTAGGTAATGTGACATGGAGGCAGGCTTGGAGGGATCAGGGATGATTCGAGTTTTTAAAGGCTTCAGTGTCCTGTCCCACTGGGTCAGGATGGCATTTCTGGCTCCATCCCACTTTCCAGGGCCCATGAGGCGGTACTGATAAGGAGTACATGGCCCAAAGAAAACCTCCCAAGCTAATCTGGGATCTTTGAGGAACAGCAGTGGGATGTTGGGCTTCACTCCTATGCATGCAGCGAGCTCATCCAGGTAGAGAATGAAGTCGAGTATGTCTTCACTGGTATCCTCAATCACACCCCTGAGAGAAAGAAAGGTAAGCAACTTTTCATTAGCCACTTTGCCTTGTATTTCTCAAGTTATAAGATCCACCCCTCCTCCCACCATTTTGTCACTATTTGTTTTTTATTTTTATTTTTACTTTTTTGAGTTAGAGTATCACTTTGTCACTAAGGCTGGAGTGCAGTGGCATGAACCTGGCTCATTGCAGCCTTGACATCCTCGGTTTAAGCAAGACTTCTGTCTCAGCCTCCCACTGGCCCTGTCTCAAGCAGCTGGTACTGTAGGCACAAGCTACCATGCCCAGCTATTTTTTTTTCTTTGTAGAGATGAGGCCTTGTTATGGTGTCTAGGTGGGCTTGAACTTCTGTGCTCAAGCAATCCTCCTACTTCAGCCTCCCAAGGTGGAGGGATTACAGGTGTAAGCCAACATGCTTGGCCTATTATTTGCTTTTTAATAAAATAATGTGAGACTGTTTTTCTATGTTGGAAAGAAAAAACAAAAGGAGTTTCTCTGCAGAGGGTATCCATGGGTAATTTTGTTAGTGATGGTAAAATGAGTCAGTTGGAAGAGAAGCTTTAAGCATTGTTTTAGGCTCTTGAATTTGACATGAAGATAATGTCTGATGAGTCTACAAAGAATAGTTATTGAAGGGATGAATATGATCAGAACATTACATGGACACCTTGGTTTTTTTTTTTTTTTTTGAGTTGGAGTTTTACTCTGTCGCCCAGGCTGGAGTGCAGTGGCACGCTCATGGCCATCCCAGTGTCAACCAGCTGGGCTCTGGTGATCCTTCCACCTCAGCCTTCCAAGCAGTCAGAACTATAGGCGCATCCTACCACACCCGGTTAATTTTTGATTTATTGTAGACAGGTCTCGCCAAGTTGCCTGGGCTGGTCTCGAACCCGCGAGCTCAGGCAATTCATCTGTCTCGACCTCCCAAAGTGCTAGGATTATAGGCTGAGTCACTGAGCCCAGCCAAGAAGACGTCTCTTTTTAGGCAACATTTGAGCAGCATGAGCCA
The DNA here is from genome assembly GCA_027257055.1 of Cephalopachus bancanus. Lineage (NCBI taxonomy): Eukaryota > Metazoa > Chordata > Mammalia > Primates > Tarsiidae > Cephalopachus > Cephalopachus bancanus. Next base: position 772,548 of record JAPVLO010000796.1, on the reverse strand, counting down.
CACAGGTGTCTAGTGGAACATTCCAGGCAGAGGAGTGAGTAAGTGCAGAGTTTCTGGGAGTTATGCTTGGTATGGGTGAGGAACAGGGAGAAGGCTGAGTGCCTGAGGCAGCATGACAATGGTGGGTGTGGTAGGCCTAGGCCATGAGGGATGCAGATGGTTGGGCCTGGGGGACTGCAGAGGCTGCCGGGAGTCTCTTGCTACAAAGGGAAACACTGGAGGGTTTGAACAGAAAGGCAGTGTGGTGAGGCTTGCTCCTGCTGCTGTGTCAAGACTAAACAGCAGAGTAGCTTGAGTGGAGGCAGGGGGACCAGAGAAGAGGTGGAGCAGGTGTCCCAGTGACAGATGTTGGTGGCTTGGTCTGGAGTGGCAGCAGCAGAGGTAGTGAAAAGTATCTGAGTTCTGGATTCATCTGGAAGGTAGGAGCTGACAGTATTTGCTGATGTGGGTTTGAGAGAAAAAGAGGAGGAAAAGATTACTCCAGGTTTTGGACTGATCAGCTAGAAGGAGCAACCGTTAACCAAGATGGGGAATTCTCAAGCACCCTGTTTATAGGGCAGATGGGGACAGAGAGGTCAAGAGTTCATCAAAGACATCTTTTAAATGAGACACCAATTACACATCTAAGTGGAACTGTTTGGAGGGAGTTGGGTTAGGAGTCTGGAGCACCAGGCAAAGGTATGGGTCAGAGACACATGTTTGGGAGCCTTGAGGATGTGCTGGTATTAGGGCCTGGATAAGGCCACTGGACATGCGTTTCAGCGGGCATGAGAGAAGGTCTGCGTCCTAGGGTTGGAGCTCTCCAGTTTCAGGAGTGAGAAAGAGAGGGTACTGCAAATACAGAGAAAAAGCAGCCTGAGCAGTGGGGAGAACAAGACAGAGAAGACTTCTGGAGCCAGATGAGGACAGGGTGGTTACCCATAAGAGGCCAGGTCATGTCCCGCTGAGATGACTCAGTGTCCCCGATGATGGGCTTAAGGTCACATGTCTCATTGCTGGTAGAGTTAGGTCTAAAGATATTCTCTGACTCCTAATGAATAGTTATTTCCCACCTGCCATACTGCTTCTCTAAAAATGCATTTTATGCTCTGAATTTTTTTTTTTTAATCAAGGTGTCACTGTGTTGCCCAGGTTGGAGGGCAGTGGCATGATCACAGCTACTGGAGCCACAACCTCCTGGGCTCAGTCGTCTCAGTAGTTGGAATTACAGGCATGTGCCACCATGCCCGGCTACTTTTTAAAATTTTTGTAGGGATGCAGTCTCACTAGGTTGCCTAGGCTGGTCTCAAACTCCTGGCCTTAAGAGATCCCCCTGCCTTGGCCTCCCAAAGTGTTGGGATTACAGGCACAAGCTACCCTATCCCGCTAATATTTTTTGTTTATTTTTATTTTTTTAAAGATGAGGTCTTGCTAGATTGTCTAAGGTCTTGAATTCCTGGGCTCAAGTGATCCTCCTGCCTTGGCCTCCCAAACTGTTGGATTACATGTGTGAGCCACTGCACTTGGCCTCTGAATTATTTAAAAAAATTTTTGGTAACAGGGTATATTATGTTTCCCTCATAGCAAGCTGTATTTCATACCTTTTAATGAGCTGTTCCCTTTTAGTGGCCTCAGCCATTAATTTCTTTGATGGAGGTATTGTACAGAGTCCTGTGAGGAAAATTGGAAGCAAACTAAAGTCACATGTGTTTTCCTTTATTTGAGTTTCCTCCCTCTCACTTGTGGCCTCCCATCACTCCGACTTCAAAACACATGACAGTCACAGCTCAGAACAGAAGTGGAGTACAGAGGATAATTTTCTGAGGAAAAGTATCTCTCCAAGCTCACTTAACCAGGCACTCTACTGTCAAAATTATGAGGACAGATGCCCCTGGGGCTCAGCCCTCAGCCTGCCCATGCCCACTAGACCCCCGCATCCAGTGGCAGCTTGTGTCTTCATCGGCCCTCCCTAAATATATAATATAATATCTATTGTATATATGCCTCCCCATACTTGTGTGTGTGTGCACTAAAACTATTAATCGGTTAACAAACACACAATGACCCTGTTTTTATAACGGTGTTTCAGCACACATTTTTTTTGTCATGTGGGGAAACTGAGTTGTGGAAGGGACCTGGCATCTCTCAGGATCACTGAGGCTGTCTGCTTGGGTTATTCCCCATCTCCCTTCTGGACATTCTTGGCACTTGGGCTCTGCCCTTCCTGCTCTTCTGGACTGAACACCACCTTGCTCTTGCCTTCACTCATTGAGCCCTGGTCATGCTCTGCAGTTGTTCAGCTGCCCCAGAGTCTAAACTCCCACTCTGTCCTCTAGGTTCCTGGGACTTCCAACCCACCCCCCATACTGTGAACCCTGCCCACCTCCAGTGCCACTGTGACCTTTTAGTCCACCCTGTTCATCATCTTCTTCTGGCTATCCTGCCCTTGTGGGTGCCACATGCTAACCCGGGGGTGTGCAAGTACTCTCCCCGCTAGGTAGGTCTGAACTCAGCTCTGTGGAGTACTTTCCACCAGGGCCACTTTATTCTGCAAAAAATCACCAGATTTTTTTTTTTTTTTTTAGTTGGAGTCTCACTCTGTCGCCCAGACTGGAGTGCAGTGGCCGCTCCCGGCCACCGCAGCCTCGACTTGCTGGGCTCCGGCGATCATTCCGCCTCAGCCTTCCAAGTAGCCAGAGCTACAGGTGCGTACTACCACACCCGGTTAGTTTTGTGATTTATTGTAGTGACGAGGTTTCGCTAAGTTGCCCGGGAGGGTCTCGAACCTGCAGGCTCAGGCAATCCTCTCGCCTCGGCCTCCCAAAGTGCTAGGATTACAGGCTGAGCCACCGAGCCCAACCAGTCACCAGATTTTAATTGGTGGTTCCTAGGTTGCCTCTTGGAAGCTCTCCCAAGGAGCATGAAATTATTCTTATGGCGTGAGTCAAGCACTGTTGTTTTGTGGGTTTTACTATTCTAATAAGCAACTTGGAGCTCCCCATAAAATACTTAAAAACCATGTACTTAATTAAGAGTCTTTTGTGGTTTTAGTATAACTGAATAATGTCAGGAATGCACCTTAAATGACTGTAAATAACTAAAAATTTGTGATAATTTGATGGAGGGTGTGGAATGCTTTTTCTGTAATGTAAATACAATGAGGCTTTCTAATCACCTGCACTCCCCTCCTCCGTTGGAGCAGCAATTTTACCACCTTAGAAGGACATATGGCTTTTAGGTACCTACTACATTTTTACACTGTGATAGATGTCGACACTACTGAGTACAGTATTGCCTGCTGTTAATAAATCATTGGTGATTGTTCTTACACATTCAGGACAGGATTCTGTTATAGGATAGCTGGTTGGTCCATTGTTATTGTTGTTTATATTTTAAAATAATAAAACTGGCCAGAGTCGGTGGCTCAGCCTATAATCCCAGCACTTTGGGAGGCCGAGGTGAGTGGATTGCCTGAGCTCTCCGGTTTGAGATCAGCCTGGGCAACTTGGTGAGACCTCGTCTCTACAATAAATCAAAAAATTAGCTGGGCATGGTAGCGCGCGCCTGTAGTTCCAGGTACTTGGAAAGCTGAGGTGGAAGGATCGCCAGAGCCCAGCAGGTTGACGCTGTGGTGGTCGTGAGTGTGCGTGCCACTGTTCTCCATCCTGGGTGGCAGAGTGAGACACCAACTCAAAAAAAAAAAAAAATAGGGTAACCTCCTTGGGTCCCCTCCTGCTGTGGGAGCTTTTCTGTCCTCTTAATAAATCCTACTTTCAAAAAGAAAAAAAAACTGCAATTCTTTAAAATGATCACTAATTTAAAACTTGCCAGACTTTCGAGAAGTATGATAACAACAGTGAGAACAACAGCCATCACCTCATGGACATTTCTTACGTGTCAAGCCCTGTGCTAACTGCTGTACAGACATTCTCCACCTTACAAAATCCTTATGCTCGAGGGCATATCATCACCATTTTGCAGATGAAGGGGCTGAGATATAGAGATATCCGCATAAAACAAATGCATTTCAAAGTTGGGATGGGCCAGGTAGCTTCAACTCTGGCCACTGTGTGCTTATCACGTAACTGACAGCAAGTATTTTTTATGGACATTTCATAAAGGTTACTATCATCTCAGATGTCAATTTTATTCATGGTGTGCACTGTTCCAGTATCTTTCTTTGGAAGCAATATATAGTTATCCTTCCAGTAATTAGGCAATGACATTAGGAAAGACTTCAGAGTGAATGGATTAGACTAGACTAGAGTGGGATCCTGGAGCTTCCAATAAATTCCAGCTAATCTGAGAACCCGATTACATTCTGACGTCCAAATTTATTTCATCCACAGAGCCAAAATCTCTTTTTTTCAGTTGTTCGTATTGACATAGCACACTCATCATATTCAAATGTATACACGTTGTTCATTAATTACAAAAAATATTTTTTAAAACATCCACCTTAGCTCACATCTGTTTGATTTGGGCTGAAAGGCAGGGCATTGATTTTAAGATTTGAAGAGAGGCTTTGAAGAAAGGGAAGGTACCTTTAAACACTCTGGTGGCCCACCTTGCTTGGAGCTCTGTGCCTGCCAAGATGGACCCCTTCAGGATTATAAAGCCGATGATGGCTAATGTTGCTCTCTCCAGGTTGGAGGGAAAGACTTGTTTGAACAGGAAAATCTTCTTCATACAGAGGCTTTTGAGAGGTTCTTCAAAAAAGGGAAAAGAAAACTTATATCCTGTAGTGAAGATCACAGCGTCAATGTTTTCTTCCACGGTCCCGTCTTCAAAGACAGCAGAGGTCTCTGTGAATTCTGCCACGCTGGGCTTTATAGTGACCATCCCACACAGGATGCAGGTTGGCAGCTCATCATTCACAATGAATTTTGTCTTTTTCCTTTGACACAGAGGAGAAAATTATTTGCTTTAGTTATTTCTGCAAGAAACTGCAGCACATAATTTATTTAGTCAATTCAGGGAAATTACTTGCCAAACTAAGAAAGTTAATTGACCGGTGTCTAATTCAGTGTTGTCTTCCTGACTCACTGTGTTTATGACTTATTCTGTTTTCCTGCTCCCAGTAGGCATGTGGACGATGACTAAACCTACTCTTTCTTGCCTGAAATTTAAATTCTCGATCTCTCAAAACTAATTTCTGGAAGAGTGCTTTTCTCAGGCATCAGCATAGAGTACACAGCAATCCATTTGATGATCACACTTGAGTCTCACATCACCGAGGCCTCAAGGAATGTCATTAGGCAAAGAGAAAACTAGCAAGAAGTTCTTCAAATGGGAATAAAAAAGATCTGAATCAATTTATACTAATGAATGTATTTTCATTGTGAGCATCATTCTTCCTAGTCACATCAGATATAATGTCTATAAAATGTACATATCAAATCATCCTTTGCCATTAGTTTTCCTTATAAATTGAAGATATTGCTGGGTACAGTGGCTCACACCTGTAATTCCAGCACTTTAGGAGGCTGAGGCGGAAGGATCGCTTGAGCCCAGGAGTTGAGACCAGGCTGGGCAACATAGTGAGACCTCGTCTCTATCAAAAATGGAAAAATTGCCGGGCTCGGTGGCTCAACCTGTAATCCTGCGCCTTTGGGAGGCTGAGGTGAGTAGATTGCCTGAGCCCATGGGTTCGAGACCCACCTGGGCAGGCGAGACCTCATCTCTACAATAAATCAAAAAATTAGCCGGGCATGGTAGCGCGCGCCTGTAGTTCCAGCTACGTGGAAGGCTAAGGTGGAAGGATCGCCGGAGCCCAGCAGGTCGAGACTGCGGTGGCCAGGAGCGGCCACTGCACTCCAGTCTGGGCGACAGAGTGAGACTCCAGCTCAAAAAAAAAAGAAAAAGAAAAAAAAAAGAGGAAAAATTAGCTGGATGCCTATAATCCCAGCTACTCAAGAGGCTGAGATGGGAAGATCACTTGAGGACAGGAAGTCAAGGCTGTAGTGAGCCAGGACTGTGCCACTGCACTCCAGCCTGGGTGACAAAGTGAAACCTTGACCCAAAAATAAAAAATAAAAGAGATATCTCAATGATTAGAACACAGACCCCCCCAAAAAGCTATTTACCAAAGAAAAAGATTTGGGTCAAGCATAGGATAAAAATCACATTTAATAACCTTACATGCATTTCAAAGGTCTTCTCTTGCTGGCCAACATGCAACTCTATAAGCTGTATATGAAAATATATCATTTAAGGAATTCCTATTAGAAATTTATACCTCAAATCACTCAGCAAGAATAGGCATTTATTATGGGTTAGCTAGAACTGACCATCTGCATTCACTGAAGCCGAAAATATCATATGGCAATAATTTTGTTATTCCTCAAAGTCACTTTAAATTTCCTGATTTTCAAGTAGGAAATGAAATTTTTCATCTTTCTTTTTCTTTTAGCCTCACTGCTTTTGCTACTTGACAGAGAATACTGTTTCAAGAACCATTGTGATATCCGATGGGCAGTGTTTCAGGGGAAAATGCTTAGAACAGGATAAACAAAGGAAGTATTACAATTATTGAACATTTTGAACAAAATAGAATGAAAACTATTGATTTAATAATTGTTCCATTAAATACAAAAAGTTCAAGTACCCTTTTGGAATACTCAATCCATAATTTTTATGATTAAATATCTTATTCATCTTCCTTTCTTGAATCCAGGTTAGAAAACCTGAAGGCATAACTTGTGCAATAAAATTATGGCATCTTCTTATAGTCATCATGCTAAAAGGGTAGCCCCCATCTGAAGAGCGGCTGACAATCCAGGTACCAGTTCTAGTACTGAGAAGTACCTAAAAAGTAAGGCAAGAAGAATAAACACATGTCCATCATTTGTAGTAGTTTTCATTAGAGTTTTTAAAATTGTCCTATAACAACAGAGGATTGGTGAATTTGTACATGATCTCCATGTGACTACCTGTTCCCATTGCTGTCATTGCCCTCAAAATCACTTGACCAGATCTGTATATCTCTTAGATATTTTTATTATGTTTACAGAGTTATAAACATAGAATTCTAATACTTGTAGATATATGGAATTTACCTGGCAAGTTTTTACATGTAAATAATATAGAACTTAAAATAATGGCTTGGCAGAACAATTTTAACTGAATTAAATAAAAATCGATTTTTTTGGCCGGGCTCTGTGGCTCAGCCTGTAATCCCAGCGCTTTGGGAAGCCGAGGTGAGTGGATTGCCTGAGCCCATGGGTTTGAGACCCACCTGGGCAACTTGGCGAGATCTCATCTTTACAATAAATCAAAAATTAGCCAGGTGTGGTGGCGCACGCCTGTAGTTCCAGCTACTTGGAAGGCTGAGGCGGAAGGATCGCCGGAGCCCAGCAGGTCAAGGCTGCAGTGGCCGGGAGTGGCCACTGTACTCCAGTCTGAGTGACAGAGTGAGACTCCAACTCAAAAAAAAAAAAAATTGATTCTTTTCCAATCTAATCATTGTCCTATAATCTATGTTAAAGTGGAATAGATTTCTAATTTGTGAATTTGGGCTTAGATTTTATTTTATTTTCTATTTTTTTTTTGAGTGGGAGTCTCACTCTGTCACCCAGACTGGAGTGCAGTGGCACACTCACGGCCACCCCAGTGTCAACCTGCTGGGCTCCGGCGATCCTTCCACCTCAGCCTGCCGGAACTACAGGTGTGCACTTCCATGCCCAGCTAATTTTGATTTACTGTAGAGATGAGGTCTCGCCAAGTTGCCTGGGCGAGTCTCGAACCAGCGGGCTCAGGCAATCCACTTGTCTTGGCCTCCCAAAGTGCTGGGATTACAGGCTGAGCCACTGAGCCCGGCCGGGCTTAGATTTTCTAAAAATCATTATGTAGACTTCTTGGGCAAGCAAGGGTTGCTTTTATCTTTAAACAAGGTTCAAGTCTAACTTTGGACTTGGAAAACTTGGAGACCTTCAGAACAATGACCTCCCCTTTCTGTCCTTCCACGACAGTTTTCCCAGAATGACAAAGGGAGAGTGTGAAAGGAAGATGACTGGCTTGGGTGGAGCAATGTGCCCACTTGGTCTCATTCCTTCTGAACAACACTAGTGCTCTGGTATCCACACACCTTTCCTAGCTCCTTCCTGGACATGGTTCAGTTCTGTAAAGGGTGGCTTCTTAAATGGTTCAGGGAGGCATGTGTGGCTTCAAGGATCTTCAGGTTTTTTCACTGACCCTGTGTCTGCATGACTTAGCAACGTGCTAGGGTGTTTTCTGGTCTCAATAGCTCTCCAGTCCCCATGAATTGGCGTGAGGCCCTCGCTCAGAAGTGTGTACCTGAGCTGCTGTGCGGCTGAGTTCCACGGCCACGTCTCCACCTGTGTTCCCAAGACCCAGCACTAGGACACGTTTGTCTCGGAAGCCTCCTGGGATCTTGTACTCTTGACTGTGCAGGATCCGGCCCTTAAATTTATGGATTCCTGAGGGGAGGGAAAGATCACAAAACCTGAACTATCTAAAGCTATACTTTCCCAGAAGGCAGGAAGGAGTCTGGAAAAAGGGAAGACCCAGAAACAAGGCTGCCCCTCGCTTCCACCACCAGCGGCAGGAGGCAGATGAAACATGTGGTCTCCCTCTTCCCCGGGATGCTGTGAGCCTGGGATTAGACTTAGTACAAACTGCCTTGTTAAAAATACAGAAGATCTTGTACCCTATGGATGTTCTCTTTTAAAGCAATCACTTAGGGAAGTCAAACTCACAAATAACAAAAAACATCCTGTGCACCACTCTGAACACCCAAGGCAGGAAGTAGATTGCTTCAATCACATGTCATTGCAGCCATCTACAGAATGTATCATACCCACTGTGATTGCTTCCGGGATCCCTGCACTCATATCTAAAGGCCTATTTGACATATTCTTTTGGATACTGAGTAAGCAGCTAAAAATAAAAAAGTAGATTACTGATGCATATTATTTTACCTAATAGTTATATTCTATCAGAATGTGATTTGTATATATAATGTATTTACAAACTGAATTTTAATTCAATTAAAATTTTCCATAGAAGAAATTTGGTGGCAAGTTCTTGTGTAAATAAAGTAGTTATTTCTATGGTTTAGGCTCATGTTACGTATACTTTATGCTGAATGCTTTATTATGCTGCATGCTTATTTGTCTATCCTGATGGTATTTATGACTGATCATTCATGAAGCTCCTAACACTCTGCCATAGAAGCATAGTTGTAATGATTTATTTCTGGTAATTATCTGCTAAGCAGATATAAAAGACATAAACCATGGCTTCCCATGGACTAAGAATGGTAGTAACAGTGGAAGTAGGGTTGTCTACAGCAGAGGTGGTAGCAATGGAAACTTGAGAGGTGACAGAGGAAACAAAGGTGATGGAGCCAGTGATAGATGAAGTCACTGACCAGTGAGATGAAGCACTGACAAAGAATTAGAAAGGGAAACTCAAGCAGTTTAGAGAACGAGACAACTTTCCACCCCAATGCTCCAATTGCTTTTGAAGCTTTAATGCATAAAGATTATACCCCTTACTCTGATATATGATTCTCCTGCCATTCAGTCACTGATTCATGCATTTGCTCTTAACACTTACCGAATATGTATTATATATATGTATTCAGTAAGTGTCTATAGAATACATTATGTTTGCAATATATATAATGTTACAATACATACCAAATACATATTTATTTTTTGAGTCAGAGTCTCACTCTGTCACCCAGGCTGGAGTGCAGTGGCATGCTCACAACCACCACAGCCTTGACCTGCTGGGCTCCAGCGATCCTTCTACCTCAGCATTCCAAGTAGCAGGAACTACAGGCGTGCGCCACCACATCCGCTAATTTTTGAGTTATTGTAGAGATGATGTCTCACCATATTGCCCAGGCAGGTCTTGAACCTGTGGGCTCAGGCAATCTTCTTGCCTCCGTCTCCCAAAATGCTGGGATTACAGGCGTGAGCCACTGCGCCAGGCTACCAAATATTTTAATAGGATTCTTTGCCTGCTGAGGCCCCCCACACTGCAAACTGAACAATAGGTACTGCATTCCAAGAGCAGTGCTTAACCAACTATTAACATGTTTGCTGTATGCGGACCGTTCTGTGAGCCTTAGCCTTGCCCGTGCTTTGAGTGTCTAAAATGGTTGAAGTCGAACAGGTAGGAGTTGGAAATTGGACAATTTCGTGAAAGGAACTGTTAAAGTGCTGTGGCATTTCCTGTCTCAACATGGTGCCTGGTGTGAGGGACTTCCAGGAGACCACTCTGAGACTGGTGTTGAGCCATGCTTGAAGGCTGTGCTGGAACAGCCTGCGAGGGATGATGGCTGCTCCAGGGGCCATTGTCTCTCTCACTGTTCATCTGGTGAGAGATCAGATGAAGGCGCCGTTGTCTCTCTCACTGTTCATCTGGTGAGAGATCAGATGAAGGCGCTCTGGGAAACGGCCCGTGTGACGCCACCTTAAGAGGGCCCACAAGGTGGCCAAGTGAACAGGCAACAAGACCCCAGCAGTCAGTCTGTGTGGAGATAACCTGGGGAGAGCCTGGGGCCCAGGGCATAGTAAAGGGTCATCCTGAGCCAAACAGCCCCTAACAAGCAGCTACAGCTGAAACATCCACAGTCAGCCTTCCACACTGCCAAGGTCACAGAAAACCAGCACAAGACTGGTGCCAGTCTTGAACGTCAAGAACGTCAAGAACGACCTTTCCCGTCCCTGGCCTCTTCCCGCCCTTCTCTTGACTCCAGTTCTGCAAAGGCCAGAAAAAGCAGCTGGCGGGGAAAGACTTGGGGGAGGAGGAGGTGGCCGGGAAACGAGAAGCCGCGCTGTAATCCAAGCGGGCGCCGTGTGGGGACGGGGAGATGCTTTACCACCGCATGTTGCATGGAGAGGCACATTTTTGACAATTACACAAGACAGGACGTTTCAGTTATAAAAATGAGAATTTGAGGGTGATGTAAAGTGGTCAGAGGACTTTTCATTATTTTACTGTAAGCAGAGGAAGGACAAGCCCCACAGATTGTATCTGCAGGGGCATTAAAAAAGGCTGGGTAATAATTGTGCTTTAAATAATCTGTTCTTTCAAGACTATGTACCACAGGGTGCTAGTTAGGTCTAAGGAATGTGAGAATAAGGAGTGCCTACACTCAAGGAATTTTTTCTCCAGTGGGGACATAGGTAAGTAGACAAGATCTAACATTTTTTAGCCCTTGCTAGGCAGGCCCCAGGCTTCTGAAGGCTTTCTACATATTAACTAATGTAACCCTTAAATCACCTCATGGAGTAGACCATTCTGTTATTCAGTTTCACCCAAGCTGAAATTGAGACACCGGGGCAACTTGCTCAAGACCGTATGGTAAGTGACAAAACCAGGACAGGATTCAACACATCTGGCCCTTGGAGCTCAGCTGTCAGGCTGATCCTCCACAGTCTCCCAGGACAGGAGGCCAGGACAGGGGGAGTTGTGCTGGCTTCTGGGGGCATGCAGCCTGGGCTGAGCCAGGAAGGCATTTCTGGGGAAGGCGATTTGTTTTTTAAAAGAAGAAACTTGAAAGATGATTAGAAATTGGAAAGGAAAACACAAAGAGGGTTCCAAGAAAAGGGAACAGAAGACATCAGAATGCATTAGACAGTAGGGCATTCCTCCATTACTGAGGTTTTGCTAGAGAGAAGTTACTTGAGGGCTCACCTTCCTTCATAGATTTTGTGTCTCTCATGCTACCTAACACAAATGATAGGTTCTCTGTAATTGTATATTGAGAAAGAAAAAATATTAAATGTGCAAGTAGTTCTGAGTCAATGATTATGTCAGTGCAGTTCCCCAAAGAATAAAAAGAAGTCTACTTGGTAAATCAAAACTACTAATTCAGGAAAAGAGGACGATTTATACTGAGAAAGAAAATAAACATTTTATTTGAGGAATGCAGCCCCCTTTAAATCATCAGGCCCAGAGAGGCACAGAAATGAGACAGTAGTCACATCTCACTCCCTCTTGAGGTAAGTGATCACCTCTTGACTCCACTTGCTATGTGGCCCTAGACTCACTGACATCGAGCAGCCACAGATCAAAGTAACAATGCCATACTCTGGATACCTTAACTCATACCCTAGAGTTCAACTATGTACAGCCAGTGACTAATCAATGCTATTTCTGTAAACCATGAGAATTCCTGTCAAGAAACTTGTATCACTCCACTCCTTGTCGTGTTGCCTCTAAAAACCTGCTTGGAACACAGGCCAAAGGTAGCACTTCTCAAGGCAACTCAGACATGTTTCCTGGGCAACTGTCCTAAAAAACTCTTTAAAATTACCTTTTAGCCAGGCTCGGTGGCTCAGCCTGTAATCCCGCGCCTTTGGGAGGCTGAGGTGAGTGGATTGCCTGAGCCCGTGGGTTCGAGACCCGCCTGGGCAGCGAGACCTCATCTCTACAATAAATCAAAAAATCAGCTGGGCGTGGTAGCACATGCCTGTAATTCCAGCTACTTGGAAGGCAGTCTGGGCGAAAGAGTGAGACTCCAACTCAAAAAAAAAAAATTACCTTTTGACTTAAGTAAACTCTTTAAAATTATATTTTGTTTCTCAGCTTATTCCTCTAAGTCGACAATATAGATTTTTTTAAAAGGGTGTATGTGTGTCTCAATGTCAACTGTCAAATAGTTGTGACACCTTATAGACAAAGCTTGTGCTTTCTATGGGTTTTTCTAACTGGCAGCAGCTAGAAACAGCCCTGATACTTTCTATAAGGAGAAGAGTCCATACTACCAAGTAAACATTTATCTCAATAGAGGTCCTGAAGCTACTTGTGAAAGGTACTCATCAAAATCAGAAACAGAATCTGAAGTAGTGATAGTCTACGAGGAACTGAACATCGTGTGGAATAAAGGGTGAGCCAGCCCAAACTTGCTAAGACACTGCATTCTGGAAGTTTCATTTTAGTATTTGTACTTGTAACCCCTTTTTTCCATAGGAAAAATTGTTATAAATGGTGGTTATGTATTCCTCCAGCACTGTACAACTGTGTGTTCACCCCCCAGACTAGCCTAAGCCTGACAAACTACCTCTTACGATATTGGTTTTCTGCAAAACTGTGTGTGAATTCCCACTCGATTCCTAAACACAATTTTTTTTTTGAGTTGGAATCTCACTCTGTCGCCCAGCTGGAGAGCAGAGACACGCTTATGGCCTGCCCAGCATTGACCTGTTGACCTGCTGGGCTCCAGCGATCCTTCTGTCTCAGCCTTCCAAGTAGCCGAAACTACAGGCGCATGCTACCACGCCTGGCAAATTTTTGATTTATTGTAGAGATGAGTTCTCACCAAGTTGTCAGGGATGCTCTCAAACCCGTGGGCTCAGGCAATCCACTTGCCTCGGCCTTCCAAAGTGCTGGGATTACAGGCTGAGCCACCGAGCCCAGTCAACACGTTGTTTTAAGAGGATATTTAAAAATTTGTGATTATGTTTATAAAATATGTTTTCTTTTTTTTCTTGCCAAGGTTTGCAAGTTTTTTTTTTTTTTTCTCTTGTAGAAACAGAGTTTTGCTCTGTCGCCAGGGCTGGAATGCAGGGATGTGATCGCAGCTCATTTGTAGCTTTGAGTTCCTGGGCTCAAGCGAGCACACTACCTCAGCCCCCAAAAGTAGCTGCAACCACAGGCGCACTGTCACACCTGGATAATTTTTGTTTGTTTTGTAGAACCAGGTTTTCGTTGCCCAGAATAGTCTCAAACTTTTGTTCTCAAGAGATTCTCCTGTCTCAGCCTTCCAAAGTACTGGGACTATAGGGGTGAGCCACTGTGCCTGGTGGTTTGCAAGTTTTACTCTTCACACTCCTCCTTCCTTAAAAGTTCTTGCAGTTCTTCCAAGAAATTTCAAAACTTCATTTGCTCAATTGCCTTTAGGGCCACTGATACACAGTAGAAGAAGAGTAGCTTTGCTACACTGTAGTGATCTTTAATTGACTAATTTTATTCCCTTCATCTGAATGTGAATAGCTTTTGGTTTTCCCAGTAATCAATTTTGGCCTCAAAAGATGGAGATTTTACAATCATGAATATATTAAAAAGAATATGCTATCAGATTTAAAAGTGTTTCCAAATGAGAACTTCTAAAGTTTCTTTTTGTGGATAGCCCTGGTGTATGGATTATTATTGTGCTGAGTGATCTGAAGGGTGAATAGAATATATCACTTTACATGTTTAATTTCTGGTTTGTTTCTTTTAAAAAAATCTGTCAAGAAGGTTTCTTATATTCTCATCTCCTTTAAGTTCCTGGATTATAGGTCAGTTCTGATTTAAATGACCTCTAGTTGTTCCCAAAATCAAAGCCTGTTCCTTCTCATGAAGATTTGATAGTTTTGAGCCTTATGTGATCACTGAATGTGGATTAGACATGCATGGGAAAGCTTAAACAATAACATTTATATTAATAAGTAAATAATAATACCCACACCTACTTCATGCTTTATACCTTTCAAAGTAATTTTGTACATAATATTTTTAAGGGTGAGTATAAAGTTATCTTTAATCATGGGAAAGTATTTCTGATTACAAATCAATATCCTTTTCTTCTATAAGAACCCAGAAGCACAGGGTCTCAGCTATAAGTGACTCACCAGGGAAGGACTCCAAGGGTAAATGGGGGTTCAGGAAATGTCCGGTGCAAACCATGACAGCATCAAAAACGGCCCTGTCCTGCATGCCCTCTGTCTCCGTGACGACATCCCACTGACCTGTTTCGGAGAAGTCTGGGCGCTTTGTTACGCTGCACACCGTGGTCTAAAAGTAAAAGACAAACACTTGCTTCCTACCAATGCCTTTGGACCTCCTCCAGTGACTGGTGTGGCAATCATGTCTGTTACTTGAAGTAGGCCATGTCCCATGATAGGAGGTCTATAAATATTAGTTAGCATCTCTCCAGAAAAGTTAAGTAACTTGTGCAAATTCTCAAAGGTGGCATTATCTACTTGGGCCCAAGGCATTTGAATCCTTTCACTGGAAGGAAGGAACAGTCCGTTTTTTTATTCCTGGTGAGGAGAAGAGTTATAATACTCTGATGCTTTGGAAAAGTTTGGAAATTAGTTTTGCTCCATTATAATTTCTGTGGTTCAGACTTCTAGTAATTTCTTCCCAATGGTTTTCCTTTTTCTCTAAAAAAGAATCATAAATTTCTTTCTTTCCCTCTCTCTTTTCTTTTTTCCTTTTTTTTTTTTTTTGGAGCTGGGGGTCTCATTCTGTACCCCAGGCTGCAGTGCTGTGGGACGATCATGGCTCATTGGCTCATTGCAGCCTCCTCGATCTCCTGGACTGAAGTGACCAGCCTCCTAAGTAGTTGGGACAACAGGCCCACACCACTGTGACTGGCTTATTTATTTTTTAGTTTTCTTAAAGTGATGATGTCTTGCTATGTTGCCCAGGTAGGTCTCAAACTCCTGGCCTCAAGTGATTCTTCTTCCTTGGCCTCCCAAAGTACTGGGATTATAGATATGAGCCATCATGCCTAGCCCTAAATTTCATCCCATATAAGAGTTTCACATTTAGAGGAGGAATCAAGAAATTCAGCGTTTTAATGATTTATCTGAGTTAAATGAGTAGCAGGAGGAGTGAGGAGTCTTTATTATCTGCCTTATTTGTGATGAGATAATAATCAGGAATACGTTTACTTAAGTATCCCATTTCCATTAGAGTGCAGAATAGGCCAGCTCCCACTCATTAATCTTCCATAACCTAAGTATCTTACCTTAAACCGAATATATTTCAGGAGGTCAAAGTGCTCAGCAAATTCCTGGAGATAGTCCCAAAATTTTCCTTGGTGCATGTAATTTGGATAATCTTCTTGGAAAGGGAAATCACTGTAACATGACATTTCCTTGCAGATATTTGTCACCACTGACCTGTAGACCCTGGTCATTCCATCTTTAGAAGATTCCTGTGGTGAAGGTACAGTTAGCTTATCGGGATGATGGAGATAAGGGGAAGAGAGCAGGCTCATGCCATGCCCACTGGGGGAGGGGGTCCCATCCGTAATGTAAAGCATCCCAAGAAATGCCTCATCGGGTCGCCATGCTGTAGTGATCAGAAATCATTGGTGGGATTGGAATAATTAAATACAACATCTTTTTCAGACCACAAAAAAGCTAATGAGATTTAACAGGGCTCTTCCAGACTAGCACTGTCCTTAAATGATGCCATAGGCAGGGGTTCCTGGCCTGTCTTGGTTGTCTTTTTCTTTTCCCTTCCAGTGGCTACTCATGCCACTCATGCCCTGACATCTTCCTCTCTGCCAGAAAGGAAAAGAAACCCTGTATGGGGTTTTCTCCTTATTGTCTATATATTCTCAATTACTCCTTCTTTATTGACTCCTTCCTGTCAATGCTTAAAATAGAGGAGACTCTAATTTTAAGAACAAAACCAAATTCCTTCTCAACCTGTGTGCCCCTCTAGCTCCATCTCTTCATCCTGGCTCAGCCTTCGTAGAAGAATCAGGACATGCTGCTAGTTTCTGTTTGCTCATGGACCCCACTGTCCCCTCTCCGCCAGCTCCTCTCCTTGTCCTGATCTCCATCGCAGACACAGAACAACAAAACAAAAGTTTTAAAGGCACCAATGAACTTGTGACTGAAGCTAACCTTTATGTCTCCCCCGAGTCTCTCTCTTAGCTGTTAGTGTCCCTTAGAAGCTTCCCATGACCCAGCAGGTCTGCATAAGCTGGCTGTTGGGACCCTGCCGCAGGCTGTGCTGTTAGCCCAGACTCAACCCACTGTGTTGTGATTCCCGTGTGCTGTGTCTGTTTCCGGCTAGACTGTGAGGGTTGCATTGCCCCCTATTAACCATTGTGTCTTGGCAGAAGAACATGGTAAATATTGCAGAATGAATGGAAATTAGTATAACAACGGGATTTTTTTAAAAAACAAAGCACAGTACTACTGGCCTTCCATATCTGCATCTGTGGATTCAACCAACCAAGAAAAAAATATTTGGGTGGGAGCAGGGCTGGGCTTGGTGGCTCAGCCTATAATCCCAGCACTTTGGGAGGCTGAGGTGAGTGGATTGCCTGAGGCTGCAGGTTTGAGATCAGCCCCAGCAACTTGGCGAGACCTCATCTCTACAATAAATCAAAAAGTTAGCCAGGCGTGGTAGCGCGTGCCTGTAGTTCCAGGACAGCCGAGACAAAAGGATCGCCGGAGCCCAGCACGTTGACGCTGGGGTGGCTGTGAGCATGCCACTGCACTCTAGCCTGGATGATGGAGTGAGACGCCAACTCAAAAAAAAAAAAAAGACGGTTGTGTTTGTACTGAACATGTACAGACTATTTTTCTTGTCATTATTCCCTAAACATCACAGTATAGCAACTATTTATTTAGTATTTACATTGTATTAGGTATTATAAATAATATAGAAATGTTTTGAAGTATTCAGGAAGATGGGCGTGGGTCATATACAAATACTATACCTCCCTTTTTTTCTGAATCAGGGTCTCACTTTATTGCCCAGGCTGGAGTGCAGTGGCACAATCACGGTTCACTGCAGCATCGACTTTCTGGGCTTAGGCGATCCTCCCACCTCAGCCTCCTGAGTAGCTAGGACTACAGACAAGTGCCACCACACCTGGCTTTTTAATTTACTTTAATTTTTTATTTTGTATAGAGATGAGGTCTTGCTATGTTGTCCAGGCTGGTCTTAAACTCCTGGGCTCAAGTGGTCCTCCCACCTTGGCTTCCCAAAGTACTGGGATTACATGTGTGCACTACCATGCCTGGCCCACACACTTATACCAGGGTCTTGAACGTTTGTGGATTTTGGTGTTGGAGGGGGTTCATGAACTAACCCCCCCACAGATACTGAGAGACAGCCACGTGTCTGTGACTGAAGGAAATGACAGTGACATTTTTTTAGTACTGACCTGCGGGCATTGTTACGATATTTCACTTTTATGATTCCTTTTGTTTAATTCAATATTATTTTCTAAAATTAATCTATATCTCTTTAGAACAGGAGAAAAAAACCAAACCAACTGTGGGGTTAAAAAGCAGATGCTACATGAACCAAACCTGACTTTATCCTTGCTGACATCTGATGGCTTGATGAGGCTCACAGCATGGCCAGACAAAGTATTTTTTTTCTCTTAATACATTGTAATCCTAGGGTTATGGCCACTCCTGCTTACACTTAACTGCTTACTTTATTTTATTCACCACGCACCAAGGATCCAACACATACGATCTCTCTCATGAAGCCTCACCTCTCACTCCTGCTGATGAGTGTTGTTCTTGTCTCCCTGCAGCATTTAAGACTTGGGCTCGCCTGGCTTTTGTCTCTCTGACACCCACTTACACCACACCACTGGGTCAGAGCCATTGGTCCCCACTGCATACTCTGCTACTCCCAGGAAACAGGACCAGGCCTGGCTAGAGGCAGATGGTATTTAAGCACTTTCACCCCCACTTTCTGAAGCTCAGTCACCTCCCAGCTGGTCTGGCCCTGGGTGGAGCCTCCTCCGCGGAATATCCCATTTCTAAGAAGGAGTAGTCAGTGCCTGGCTCTTCCCATTCTGGTAATGTGAAGGCTAACCACTCCAACCCAAGACCTTCCGAGGTCTGGGTGCTGCCTCACTCTTGCCAGTTCTCTTCCCATGGGCCTGAACAGTGCCTGGGGCTTGGCACTGCATGGCTGATGTCAGCTTCCATCCTTTCCAGAGTGTAATCTGCTGCGTGTTCACTACTGCCACTCAGTTTACCCGATGTGACACTCGGCTACTCTGACTTAGAATGTCCAAGGTCGAGAAGCCATCATAAATTTCCAATGCTATGTTTATTGATCAGACTTAATTCTTTTTCCCTCTCTCTTCCAGCTGTTCCTGCTTCTACCCTGCCTAGTGTCAAGATTTCCTCCCTGACCACACTGTATCCTACAGTGTCTTGCACTACCCATGCACATGTTTGTTCTGTTGTAGTGAGACACCCTTACTTGATCACCAAGGCAGACTAAAGCCACCATGTCTGAGCAGAGACAAAGCAAATGGCCAGGTTACAACGGATGGAGATGGGAGGACGTGAACCACGCACAGCAAACTTCCATAGTCCCCCGATGTCATTACTCCTCTCAAAGCAGGTGGGCTCCAGGTTCTCGTCCAAGCAGCATTTAATGGAGGACAGGCCACTCACACCGGCTCCAATCACTGCGACTCTCTTGGCCATCATGTGCCCTGTTAGAGGAAGGTCAAGCAGAACTTCTTCAAATGACAAGGTTGGAAAGAAGCCCTTGTCACAGGACTCAACTTTTACAGTGTAGTGAATGCCCTTCTTTTATCTCAGAATGAAGGCAGAATCACCTTCTGATTAAAATGCAGGCTCTGAAATCAGACTGGTTTAAATCCTGGCTTCCCCACTTATTAACTGTGTGGCTTTGGCTAGTTGTTCATCTTCTTTGTGCCTCAGTTTTCTCATCAGTAAAATGGGAATGGTAATAATAATAATAACTCTTTAAAGATTTGCTGTGAAGATTAAATGACTGATATATATTGGAAAAGTTTTAGAAGTATACCTGCTACATAGTAATTGCTCAGTTAAAATTAGCTATTACAGGATGCATAGCCCAAATTCCAAAATCCAAACTTTTTGAACACTAAAATGACGCTCAAAGAAAATGCTTAACAGAACATTTTGGATTTTCCAAATATTCAAAAAATCTGAAATCTGAAACACTTCTGGTCCCAAGTGTTTTGGATAGGGCTGCTCAATCTGTGTTATTATTTATTATTAGTGTAGCCAGTGCCTTGACCCCTTGAGGCCTAGATCCTCTCAGCATTAAAGGGACCCTTTGCTGTCACTTTGCGTCTCTGAACCCTAAGAATTTCAGTTGGTAGAAATATCAATTTTCACCCAGAGCATCTGAAGTCCTGAAAAATAGTCCTGTCACATGGCAAGGATATTACATGGGTTGAAGGCAAGACTGATGTAATAGAGAACAAAGTCCCCAAGAAAAGTCCTATGGGACATTCTGGAGTCCAAGATGAAGTCAAGTGAAAACAAAGGTGCTCATGCATGTTAGGGGACCCTGAAGGAGGTGTGTGTCATGGGGATTTCAAACCAGTTCTGGACTTTATAATTTGTGCTTCTGCACACCTCACCATAGCTTTTGCCTTGGTCAGATGAGCTGATGAGTTAATTCCGGTAAATCAGGGTTACATCACTGAGGCCCTGACACACCTAGTGGACGTAGTTACAGGTGCTGCTGTTCCCTGAAATACCTCCTAGCCAGTCAAGAAAACACACAGACAACAGTTGAGACCTCAAAGTATTTAATTGTATTGTAAAATATATATGACTCATTTGCCTTTTCCTGTGAAGATGCAGTGAAAGGAGAGATCTAACTGTATGGGCCCAGCATGACTTTTATAGTCTCAAGCCCCTTATCACAGGGGTATTTGCCTTGGGGAGTCAAGGGAGCACATATTGACTGAGCTAGGAGACCAGGGAATAGGAGAGCATAGTGTTATCATTCTACAGGACTTAAGGACATGCTGTTAATAAGAGGAAGAGTTGGCATTAGAGGTGGATCTCTGGCTCCGCCACCAAGATGTGCACCAGTTGCTGGTCTCTGATCCTGTCACTAAGCCCCTTCCCTCACCCTTGCTGCTGCACTTTGGGAATGGTTCATCCCTGTGGCTTTGCAGCTTGCATCCTGATCAGACCAGAAGCCTCTGGCACAGAAGCAAAGTGGATCTACTGACCTCAGGGAGCAAAGAAAGATGCTGAGCCCTCGGACCCCTCAGAGCCACCTGGTCTTGAAGCAGATTCTTGGGTTTGCATGAAGGTCAGAGGATTTCCTAGGGCTTCCTATTTCCAAGTGCATTTGCCATCTTGCCCTTTGTAAGGCCAGATCTCCACATTTGGCTTCATTATCTGTTGCCATATATCTCCTTCTTCTCAGCTTCTTAGTTTATTTGAGATTCTCTATTTAGTTGGGAAAGCCTCATGGGATCCAGTGAAAATAGTCTTTGAAGGCAGCAGAATTGGGGTTGAACTGTCTCTGCTACTGATCATGTGACCCCAAGCAAGCTACTGAAACACCCTTAGATGTGTTATTCATAAAATAAGAAAACTACCTATGTTGAAGGATGGCCTGAGTTCTATAAAATGAAATATCATTTACATAAAAGTGCCTTGTACAAAATACTCTGTATTAACTCCTTCCCTCCCTGCTTGTCTCATTCCTTCCCTCTTGATTCCCTAGAAGAGACAGCCCAAACAGATACAGTTATCGACAAGTTTGGAAGTGGGTAGGCAGTCATACCTGCGGTTTCCTTTGGGTTGAGGATCCGAGGTCTAGACAGCTTCTAGCCAGAATTAAATGACCTCCACCAACAAGAATACTCGAATTTCCAGGCCGCTAGATAGAATCCTGGGCCTAGTAAATGTCTGCTGTACTCGGTCTTTGCAATAATAACACAAAGGAATTGGTTGCTCATTGAGTTGGCAATGTGAAAAATATGCTAAAGTCAATAGACTAGTACCAAGTCAGTTCATTCAACAGATACGCCCTGGGCATCTCTAAGTGCAGGTACTGTGGGACCCCAAAGTCACTTAGGTCCCAGTGACTAAACGGTAGTAATAAAACCTTAGAAAAAAAAGATGCAGTGACTGCCCTCAAGGAGACGCTGTTGTTTGGAAAGGGATTGACGTGCACCTGACATTTTTGCAAAGTCCTGCAACTGCAGCAGCTCTGGGCATGGGTGTTGTGATGCCCCTGGCCTGTTTAGCCCTGTCGGTGGCAGTCACAGTGGGCCATGGGACAGAAAGGCAATGGGAAAAAAGGGAAAAACAACCCTTGTCTTTTAAGGACTGTCTTAGAGACTGTAGAAACAAATTGGGAATTTGTCCCTTTTAAAATTAATCTGTGTGTTCTGTATGTACAGACTGTGAATTTCACAGTGGGGCAACTGTCTTAAAATATGCTTTTAAGTCAGTAAGAAGAGGTAGTGAGTGGATTGGAAATGGAAAGGTGTGAATTCTAGTTCTGCTTCGTCCTCCAACCAGCTATGTCACCCTGGGCAATATTCTTCGTTTTTCAGAGTCATTGTTTTCATATTTGTAAAATAGAGGAATAAAGTATTTTTCTCTTTGTTTCCTTCAATTTTTATGTCTCAAAACAAAGTAATTGGTGTAAAAAAAACTAGATGTGAATTCAAGTATAGGAGAGATTACGGAAGGCTTGAAGGACTGGGAGAACATAAGATGTGTGCAAACTCTTTGTAATCTGTAAAGACACTTCATAAGGCACTTTTTCTTTTGGTCAGGTTATCACTCTGTGGCCCAGGCTGGAGTGTAGTGGCATGATCATAGCTCACTACAGCCCTGACCTCCTGGGCTCAGGTGATCCTTCTGCCTTATCCTTCCAAGTAGCTGGGACTACAAGTGTATACCACTACACCTGGCTAATTTAACAAAAAAAAATTTGTGGAGATAAGGTCTCAGTATGCTGCTTAGGCTGGTCTTGAACTCCTGGGCTTAAGCAGTCTTCCCACCTTGGTCTCCTCAAGTGTTGGGATTACAGGTGTGAGCCACTGTGCATGTATTTTGTGGCTCAAAGGTTGCTTATATTTAATACCTTGGCAGAAAAAAGCCCTGATATATTGAACTGGATTTTTGTACAAAACATCACCCCATACTTGACTGACCAGCAAATGTAGGAATACTTTATGAGACATGGGGAGACTTGGGTGATTTGCAAGTCATGCAATCAGTTATGACATTTTTTTTTTGAGTTGGAGTCTCACTCTGTCACCCAGATTGGAGTGCAGTGGCCGCTGCAGGCCACTGTAGCCTCGAGCCGCTGGGCTCCAGCGATCCTTCTACCTCAGCCTTCCAAGAGTTATGACTTCTTTGAGGCTGCAATTTGACCAGTTTGTGTTTCTTATCAGCCCACCATTCTCTTACTTTGCTGCAGTATTTCATATCATGCCATCTGTGGAGTACTTGATGTTTCCCAACACCGGGCACTCCCATCTCATTCATAAGTGGAATCAGGGGTGAGCATAGGGTCATTGACTATTTCTCACTGCACCTTCCCTTCGGATGGTTTCTTCCCACAGCTTAACTTTGTTTCTCTACAAGATGTCTTTGCTTCCTGACTCTTTCCTTAATTTTCTTGCTTTAACTCTAATCAAAAGGTACTGGGAGAAGAGAATTACATTCATTCTCAAGAAATGCACTCTCCATGGAGAACACTCATCCTTTGCTAAAGCAGTTTCTGGAAACATTTCCCTCTTAAACAAACAACCATCCGCCCCCCCCCCCCAAAAAAAAAATCTCAGGACACTTACCTTGTTGGCATACAGTAGATTCTTTGACTTAAATTATTTCTCAATGTCAAAAAGACAATGTTTGTCTTAAAAATAAAGAATTCAAAATACAAATTATTTTTTCTAAAAAAAAAAAATGAAATGCTGACTGATCAATGTGCTTTCAGTGCAAAAAAAAAAATGCCACTGGTCTTTTCTGACAGAAGAAAGTATACGCACTAAGGAAAAAAAGTAGCGTAGGAGACAGCTTGACACTTCCGCGATCTCAGGGGAGGGCCAAATGATGAGTTAGGATGCATTTGTCGGACTGGCAGGAAAGAAACACCTCCTGCCCCTTTCCCCACCCTCCCAAACGTCACAGTTCTGGCAAAGTCCTGAAACTTACAGATGCACGTGGTAAGCAACGCTCTTGTCATTGCAGCCTGTAGAGGGCGCCAAGTCACCCCAAATCACGGCTTTCTCAATGAAACTTAAGTTCTACTTTTGGAAACTAATTTGTAAACCTTCTTATTTGAACCATCATAAGAACTATACAGAGGAGAAGGTCGTTTAGGTGATTATCACTTCATCGAGTTCTTCCATGTCTGGCATTCTCTAACCCCAGAAGTGTGATTTTATAATTCAGGACCTACAAGGAATTTAAGCAGCTTCATCCTTCAGGTTGGATCAGCAGAAGGAACTGGTTAAACGTGTTTGAGAAAGCATAAAGCGATTTTTAGATATTAACCTGGGGTGCAAGAATGTTAGTAATTATACTTTTTTTTTTCACCGTGTGCCTGGAAGCTAACATAACAGACCATCTTAGGTCTTGTGTTTGTGAACATTTTTCAACACTGTTCATTGAACAGTTAACAGTATTGTTAACCATAGACACTATGTTGTACAACTAATCTCTAGAATTTACTCATCTTGCATGACTGAAACTTTATACCCCTTGTACAACTCTCTTGTCCCCCTCCTTCTAGCCCCTGACTTCCACCATCCTTCTCTGCTTCTATGAATTTGATTATTTGAGATACTTCATATAAGTGAAGTCAAGCAGTATTTGCCCCATAACTGGCTGATTTCACCTAGCGTAATGTCTTCCAGGTTCACCCATGTCTACCGGAGGCCAGCTCCGGGGGTTCACGGGGACCCGGGAAGGAGGCGTGGTAAGGCGAAACAATGAAGAGTCGTGACCAGAGTTTCTTTTCAGGCACTCTGGCACTGAAGCACAGCAGTGCTGATTTATTTATATCATAATTTTTGGCACACACTTAGCAGAAAGTTAAGAGTAAAGGAAATAATTAATAATCAAAACATATCGAAACGGTTGTATGACGTACTAATGATTTTACAATTCTTATGATTTTTGCGTAATTATACAATTTAATAATGTCTACATATAAGAAGCTATCTGTTCTCGGAAGTGGTAACTTATTAAAAGCGCAAGGTTAATGTTAGTCAAAAGGTTAGCAAGTGGAAAGTAAAACTTATGCTTTATAAAGGTAAATAGTCTATATAGATATAAAGCTGTTAGGCATATAACCTTTACATAGTTTTAATTTCAAGGTCGCTGCCTGTGATGAGGCAGTGTCTATATTTTATTTATTCATTTCACTTTTTACTAAGTGCTGACCTTTGGGTTTTAGAAAGCAGGCATCAAGGAGGCCCACTGCGTCATATTCTTTCCTATAAAGATAAGGTTTTCTACCTAACATGTCTTTCATCTATCCAGACTTTTCTAACCATATCATCATCATATGCACCTGTATAAGGTAGTGGAGGGTCAAGTCATTCTAAGTTTTGCATACTACTCTTTCCTCTAGGTGCCCACCAAATTCTACCATTCATATTATAATCTACATGGAGGCCTGCTCTAACAGTTGGCAAGGGTTTGTGATATTGTTTCAAAGCTTTAAACTTGTGGCTACTCTGGTGTTGTTTGTATGGCTTAACTGTGTTTGCTTTAGTTTATACCTCAGTTTCTGTCATTTCTTGATACCATAGTTTTAACATAAAGTAGAACAGTTAAAAGTACACTTTGTCACAGTAGGTTTTAGAGTAATTGGTTGGGTCACTGTGACCCGTTGGGTTGCTATTTGCATTTCCTGAGGCATGGCCAATGGTGAAACATTGACTGCTTTATTATTGACATTATAGATGCTGTAATCCTTAACTTTAGTCACAGCATTCTTTCCCAAGGGGAGATTTAAGTATATTATTCCTGTAAGGTACAAGCATAACAATATAATGGTAACAAACAGGCAACCATGAGTCACAGGACATTCACGAGAACTTTCCTCAAGACTTCACGCACACGGATCCTTCTAGGGCTTTGCCTTCCAGAAGGGTGTCTTCATTCAGTTCCCATGCTGAGTCCTGGATTGTCATGGCCTCTGCCACATGTTATGACAACAGTATCTTCTTATTTTTAAAAGGCTGAATAATTCTCCCTTGTATGTATATACTACATTTTCTTTATTCATTCATCTGTCAATGAGCATTTAGGTTGTTTCCATATCTTGGCTATTATGAATAATGCTACAGTAACATGGGAGTGCAGCTATCTCTTTGAAATCCTGATATCAGTTCTTTTGGACATATGCCCTAAAAGTGGGATTGCTGGATCGTATGGACTTTCATTTTTAATTTTTGAGGACTCTCCATAATGTTTCCCATAGTGGTCGCATCATTTTACATTCCTAACAGCAATGTACAAGGTTCCAGTTTCTCTACGTCCTTGCCAATATCTTTTGTGTATGTTATAGTCATCTGAACAGGTGATATCTCCCTGTGGTTTCACATTGTATTTCTTTTTTTTTTTTGAGTTGGAGTCTCACTCTGTCACCCATACTGGAGTGCAGTGGCATACTCATGGCCACCCCAGTGTCGACCTGCTGGGTTCCAGCGGTCCTTCTGCCTCAGCCTTCCAAGTAGCTGAAACTATAGGCGTGCACTACTACCATGACTGGCTAATTTTTGATTTATTGTAGAGACGTGGTCTCACCAAGTTGCCTAGGCTGGCCTCGAACCGATAGGCTCAGGCAATCTACTTGCCTCGGCCTTCCAAAGTGCTGGGATTACAGGCTGAGCTACCGAGCCCAGCCTATGTCTAATGCATTAGTGATGCTGAACATGGTTTCATATACCTGTTGTCCATTTGTATGTCTTCTTTGGAGAAATGTCTGTTCAAGTTATTTGCTCATTTTTTAAATCAGGTTATTTGTTGTTGTTGTTTTGTTATTAACACCTTATCAGAGATACAGCTTTACAAATCTTTTCTCCCATTCTGCAGGTTGCCTTTTCATTCTGTTGACTGTTTCCTTGGCTGTGCAGAAACTTTTTAGTTTGTAGTCTCACTTGTCTATATTTGCTTTTGCTGACTGTGCTTTTGTGTCATATTCAAGAAATTCTTTCCAAGACCAATGCTAAGAAGCTTTTCCCATATGCGTTCTTCTAGTTTTGCGCTTTCAGATCTTCCATTTAAGCATTTAATCCATTTCAGTTGATTTTTGTGTGTGGTATGAGATATCATACATTCTTTTGCATGTAAGTATCCAGTTTCCTAGCTTCATTTATTGATGATACTATCCTTTCCCCATTTTATCTACTTGGCATCTTCATCAGTTATCTATAAATTTGCGGACTTATTTTTAAGCTTTCCATTCTGTGCCACTGGCTTACATGTCTGTCTTTATTCACCCAGGCTAGAGTGCAGTGGCATGATTATAGCTCATTTCAATTTTGAACTCCTGGCCGCAAGGAGTACTTCTGCCTCAACTTCCCAAGTGTTATAGGCTAAAGAGAGGCCATTTTAGTTTTATTAGAATAGTCATTTTAAAAGGCCTTAACAACTTGTATTTTTTTGTAGCTGAATTGGACTGAACATAAAAGCCATTTGAATTTAGAAGTGCACATTCTGTCCCCACCCTCACTGCCCTCAGCCCCCTTCTCCTCTCCTAGCACAGCCTTGCCTGACTGGGCTAGAAGGCCAGTCTTACCTAGCAAGTCATTGCCGGTGCTGAAGAAGAGATATCCGGGTAAGCCAGAGAAGAAGAGATATCCGGGCAAGCCAGACCACCTAATGATTAGGAGAGTGGTCCAAGGCGACAGGAGTGTGTCTGAAATGTGAATAAAAAGACATCAGACTGTTTTAGGCCAGGGATCTGAGAATAAAAGATTGTTACCACTATTATTATTATTTTTGATAAAGCAGGATTTGAGAGGACAGTGGGAGGGGACCCGAGGGGGTTGCCCACCATTATGTTTTAAAACAATTTAAAGTTAACATCTAAAATATTATGACTTTCCCTTCTTTCCAGATATTGCAATTGTCTGCCCCTTCCTCTAAAAAACTGTAAAAACAATTTGTGAATTCCAAAATGTTATCTAATATGTCAGCATTTATCATTTCTTTGTGTTGGAAATATTTCACATTCTCTCTTCGGGCTACTTGGAAATATGCAATACACTCTTTTTTGGTTTTGGAGTCAGAATCTTACTCTGTTACCCAGGATGGAGTGCAGTGGCATGCTCACAGCCACTGCAGCCTCAAACTGCTGGGCTTCTGCATCAGCCTTCCAAGTAACTGAAACCACAGGTGCATGCCCATGCCCAGCTAATTTTTGATGAACGAGGTCTCACCGAGTTGCCCAGGCTGGTCTGGAACCCCTGGGCTCAGGCAATCCTCTTGCCTCGGCCTCCCAAAGTGCTGGGATTACAGGCTTGAGCCACCGAGCCCGGCCTGAAATATACAATACACTCTTATTGTATTGTTGCTTACTATAGTCACTCTACTCTGCTATCAATTATTGGACCTTATTTCTTCCATCTAACTGTATGTTTGTACCCACTAACCAACCTCTCTTCATCCCTCTCCTCCCACGCATCCACCTTTTCACCCCATGGTGTCTATTTTTCTATTCTCCATCTCCTCATGGATCAACATTTTAGCTCCTACATATGAGTGAGAACACGTGGTAATTTTCTTTCTGTGCTTGGCTTATTTCATCTAACATAAAGACCTCCAGTTCCATATATGTTGCTGCAAATGACACAACTCCATTCTTTTTAATGGTTGAATAGTGTTCCATTGTGTATATATACTATATTTCTTTATCCATTTGTTCATTGATGGGCACTTAGGTTGGTTCCATGTCTTTGCTTCTGTGAATAGTGCTGGGATAAACATGTGAGTGTAGGTATCCCTTTGATACACAGACTTCTTTTTCTTTGGATAAATACTTAGTAGTGGAATTGCTAGATTGCATAGTAATTCTGTTTTTAGATTTTTGAGAAATCACCATACTGTTTTCCATAGTGGTTGAACTAGTTTACATTCATAACAGTGTATAAAAGTTCCCTTTTCTCTGCATCCTCACCACCATGTTATTTTTTAATTTTTTAAATAATAGTTATTCTAACTGGGGTAAGATGATATCTCATTGTGATGTTAATTTGCATTACCATGATGATTAGTGATGCTGAGCATTTTTCATATACCTATGGGTCATTTGTATGTCTTCTTTTGAGAAATGTCTATTAATGTCTTTAGCCCACTTTTTAATGGGATTATTTGTTTTTTGATTGTTCAGTTGGTTGAGCTCCTTGTATATTCTGGATATTAGTCTCTTTTTGGATGAATAGTTTGCAGGTAATTCTTCCCATTAAACAAATTGTCTCTTTACTTTGTTGATTGTTTCCTTTGCTGTGTAGAAGCTTTTTACTTTAGTATAGTCCCGTTTGTATATTTTGTTATAGTTGACTCTGCTTTTGGGGTCTTAGCCATAAAATCTTTGCCTAGACTAATGTCTTGAAGTGTTATCCCTATGCTTTTTTATAGTAGTTTTATAGTTTTAGGTCTTATGTTGAAGTCTTAATCCATCTTGATTTTTGTATATGGAAAACTATATACAAAATATTGCAATTATTCTTCTGTATATGGTATTCTCTGTATCATATGTTTTTTGTCCTTCATTCTGCTGCTGTGATCTATATTTACAGATTTGCATAAATTTGTGTAACATTTGTATGTTGAGCCATCCTTGCATCCCTGGTATATCCTGGAATACATTTCATTTGGTCATGGTGTATAATCATTTTGATGTGCTGTTGAATTTGGTTTGCTAGTATTTTTTTGAAGATTTTTGCATCTATGTTCATAAGGAATATTAGCCTATAGTTTTCTCTTCTTGTTGTATCTTTGTCTGGTTTTGATATCAGGGTAGTGCTTGTCTCATAAGAAGAGTTAGGGGGCAACTTCCTTGGTTTTCCTCCCACTGTGGGAGCTTTTCTGTCCTTCCAATAAATCCTGCTTTCAAGAAAAAAAAAAGAGAGAGAGAGTTTCCTCCTCTTCAAGCTTTTGGAATAGTTTTAGGAGGATTTATATTAACTCTTCTTTATATGTTTGGTAGAATTTAACTGTGAATAAACTCAGTCCTTTTTTTGTTGGGAGAGATTGTATTACTCATTCAATCTCACTACTTTTTTTTTCACTACTTATTTTTGGTCTATTTAGGTTTTCTGTTTCTTCCTCATTCACTCTTGGTAGATTGTATATTTCCAGGAATTTACCTATTTTCTCTATGCTTTCCTGTTTTTTAGTATATGGTTGTTCATAATAACCTCATGATCCTTTGTATTTCTGTGGTATCAGTTTTTAAAAATTTTTTATTTTATTTTAGAATCAGCAAGTACATGTGAAGATTTGTACCCACTGATTGTGAAGTTTAGGCTTCTGATGAACCTGAACAACCCCACCCCCACCCCAGTAGTAAGCATGGTATCTAATGGGTGGTTTGCATCCCTTATTTCCCCTCCCTCTCTCTCCCTTTTAGCAGTGCCATGTGTCTGTTGTTCCCATCTTTGTGCTCATGCCCAGTGTTTAGTACCCACTTATGAATGAGAACATGCAGTGTCCAGTTTTCTGTGATAATTACTTAGAATCATGGCCCCAGCTGCATCCATGCTGCTGCAGATGACATTATTTTGTTCTTTTTTATGGCTGAGCAGTATTGAATATTGTATATGTATCACATTTTCTTTATCCAGTCCACTACTGATGGGCACCAGGGTTGGTTCCATGTTTATGCTGTTGTGAATACTGCTGGGATAAACATACAAGTGCAGGTGTCTTTTTGGTAGAAGGATTTATATTCCTTTGAATATATTCCCAGAAGTAGGATTGCTGGGTTGAATGGTAGCTCTATTTTTAGCTCTTTGAGAAATCTTCAAAATGTTTTCCACAGAGGTTAAATCAGTTTACATTCTCACCTACAGCATATGGTGCTCCTTTTGCTTCACAGCCTTGTTAACATCTGTTGCTTTGGGACTTTTTAATAATAACCTTTCTTGACCAATATCTCATTGTAGTTTTGATTTGCATTTCTCTGATGATTAGTGATGTCGAGCATGTTTTCTGTTTGTTGGTTACTTTTATGTTTTCCTTTGCCCACTTTTTAGTGGGGTTATTTTTTCCCTATTGATTCATTTGGATTACTTATAGATTCTGGGTATTAGGCCTTTGTCAGATGCATATGTTTGTGAAAATTTTATTCCATACTGGTGGTTATCTCTACTCCTTTCATGGTTTATTTTGTTGTGCAGAAGCTTTTTAGTTATAAGTTTCCTCCTGTCAATTTTGGTTTTCACTGCATTTGCTTTTGAGGACTTGATCATGAATTCATTGCCTAGGCTGATGTTCAAGGGAATGTTCCCTAGGTTTTCTTCTAAGAGTCTTATAGTTTGAGGTCTTACGTTTAAGTCCTTGATCCATTTCGAGTTAATATTTATGTATGGTGATAGGTCAGGTTTCAGTTCCATTCTTCTGCATATGGTTAGCTAGTTTTTTTCCGCATCTTTCTTGAATATGATGTCTTTTTTCCAGTGTTTGTTTTTGTTGACTTTGTCAAAGATGAGTTGACTGTAGGTTAATGGCTTTTTTTCTGGGTTCCCTATTTTGTTTTTTTGGTCTATGTGTCTATTTTTGTACCACTACCATGCTGTTCTGGTTACCGTAGCCTTGTAGTCAAGTTTTAAGCCCAGGAGTTTGATGCCACTGACTTTGTTCTTTTTGCTGAGGATTGCTTTGGCTATTCAGGCCCATTTTTGCTTCCATATGAATTTAACTATTGTCTTTTTCTAAGTCTGTGAAAACTGTTGCTGGTAGTTTTATAGAGATTGCATTGAATCTGTAGATTGCTTTGGGTAGTATGGGTAGTATCCATGAACAGGGAATTTTTCTTTCTCCCCATTTGTTTCTGTCATTGATTTCTTTAAGCTGTGTTTTGTAGTTTTCATTGTAAAGATCCTTCACCTCTTTGGCTAGAAGTATTCCAAAGTGTTGTGTGTGTGTGTGTGTGTGTGTGTGTGTGTGTGTGTGTGTGACTATTGTGAATGGTGTTGTGTTTATTTGGTTGTGAGCCTGCTTGTTGTTAGTGTAGAGTAAACACAACTGCATTTTGAGCATTGATTTTGTGTCTCGAGACTTTACTGAAGTTGTTTATTTGTGCTAGGAGTTTTTTGTAGAAATCTTTCCGGTTTTCTAGGTGTAGAGTTATATAATCTGTAAAGAGAGATAACTTAACATCCTCTTTTCTTATTTGGATACTTGAAAGTCTTTCTCTTGCCTGATTGCTCTGGCTAGGACTTCCAGTACTATGTTAAATAGAAGCAGTGAGCGTGGACATTCTTGGCTTGTTCTAGTTCTTAGGGGGAATGCTTCCAATTTCTGCCCATTCAATATGATGTTGGCTGTGGGTTTGTCATGGATGGGTCATACTATTTTGAGGAATGTTTCTTTGATGCCTACATGTTTGAGGGTTTTATCAAGAAGGGGTATTGGATTTTATCAGATGCTTTTTCAGCATCTATTGAGATAATCATGTATTTCTTGATTTTTACATCTGTTTATGTGAAGGATTACATTTATTGATTTTTGTATGTTGAACCAATCTTGCATCTTTGGAATGAAGTCCACCTGTTCATCATACATTTATCATGTAATGTGCTGATGGATTTGGTTTGCTGTTTTTGTTGAGGGTTTTTACGTCTGTGTAAATCAGGGAAATTGACCTTAGTTTTCCTTCTTTGCTGAGTCTTTGCCATTTTTGAGTATCATGATGATAATGGCTTTGTAGAATGAATTAGAGAGGAGTCCGTCAGTAGAACTGGCACCAGCTCTTCCTTGCACTGTACATCTGGTAGATGTACAGTTGAAAAACCAGAAAAAACTCCAGGTGCCCTGGCCTAGGGGGAGCTCTGGCACTTCTCTTTCCAGCCCACACATGGGCAGGGCCGTGTCAGCAGCATTGACAGGCAGCCAAATGAGGCCAGGCTTGCACCAAAAGTGATCAGATGGGTTTGGGGCGGCCCCTCCCACCTGAGGGAGTTTGCTCCTTTCACTTGAGTGTAGAAGGCAGAATCCCGCCTTGCTGGGAGTGTCCTGGTGCTTCCCATCTCAACCTGTGTGTGGGCAGGGCATGGCTGGTGGGCAGCTGGGAGAAGTCCCACTGCTGGGTGCCCCCAAAGTGGTCAGGAAGGGTGTGGCAGCCTTTCCCTGCTTGTGCACAGGGGTCCTGCCTGACCAGGAGTTACAGAGGTACTCTACCTCTTAGTTCCCTCCCTACTACATGGAGAGGGACAAAGACAATGACGGCAGGGGTCTACTCTCTCCCTATGCAGCCCAGAGGTCTCCTGGGGTCAAACTGGGACCACAGCTTCCAACTGTTTGGCTGGGTATGAGTGCAATGAGAGGGACACCTCTGAGGTGGCAGATACGCTGGTTGGGGACTGAAGAGGGAAGGGGAGCCCAGGTGGCTCAGTCTATGGCTGCAGAATGTGACCTGTGGAGTGCCTCTGTGTGGGCAGGCAGTATCCTGCACCAGATCTCATAGGGAGGGGGTCCCAGGCTCCATGTGGCCTGAACAGTGCCTCCGTCCAGATTCCAGGCAGTTTCTAGTATTTTACTGAACCCAGGTGTGGGGTGCAGGGATGTGTGGGGGGAGGACCAAGGGTGTCTCTCCCATGACTAGGGCCGCAGAGGTCCATGGGAGGTATGTGAAAACTCTCACTTCTATTGTGTTGGAGTCTATCTTTCTCTTTTGATCTAGTAGTATTTGGTTTATGAATCTGGGTGCCAGCGTTGGGTGCATATATGCTTAGAATATCTTCTTGCTGGATTGGTTTATTTATCATTATATAATAACATTTTTCTTTAAAAATTTTTTTTTTTGTCTTAATGTCTGTTTTATCTATATGTGAGTGTAGCTAGCTACTCCTGCTCACTTTTGGTTCTATTTGCATGGAATATCTTTTTCCATCCTCTTACTTTGTGTCTATATGTATCTTTACAAGTAAGGTGTGTTTGTTGTAGGCAGCTTATAGTTGGATTATGTTTCTCTCCATTTAGCTTGTCAATATATTTTAAATGGAGAATTAACCCATTTGCATTCAAGGTTATTATTGATATGAGAGGTTTTGTTCCTGTATTTTTTATAATTTGTTATTGTTTTTCTTTTCATAGAGACAGGGTCTTGCTATGTTACCCAGGGTGGCCTCCAATTCCTGGGCTCAAGTGGTACTCCCACCTTGACTTCCCAAAATGCTGGTATTGCAGGCATGAGCCACTGTCCCCTGACCTTTTCTTATCATATTGTTAATTGTTTTCTGGTTGTTTTGTATATCTATCTATCTATCTCTCAACTAATATCTATCTATCCATCCATCTATTCTATTATTCTTTGTTCATTTATTTTTCTCTTATTGCTTGTCATTGTGGTTTGGTACTTGTTTTACCAGTGAGTTTTAAACTTTCATGTGTTTTCTTTTAAATAAATACTTTATTTTAAATATGTGGGGCACAATTCAGGGTTAGGTATACAATTGCTCATTATGCAGGTACCCTTGTTGATGAGGCGTGCTCCCCCACTCCTGGCAGTTTCCTATTACTGCCAATCCCTTTCTTATAATATTATTATAGTTGTTCAAGGTCCACTTATGAGTGATAAATGTGATATCAGTTCTTTGTTTCTGTGATTGATCAATCAGTATTATAGCTTTTAAGTCCACCCAAGTTGTTATGAAGTTCATAATTTTGTCTTTCTTTATGGCTATGTAATATTCCATTGGGTATATGCACCACATTTTTTTTTTTATCCAGTCCTCTTTCGATGGGCAGCATGGTTGGGTCCACGTTTTTGCTATTGTAAATAATGCTGCAATAAAATACATGTGCAGGTATCTTTTTCATAGAGTGATTTGAGTTCCTCTGGGTATGTTCCCAGTAGGGGGATTGTGAGGTTGTATGGGAGGTGAATTTTTAGATCTTTTTGGAATTGCCATACTGTTTTCCATAGAGACTGTACTAGTTTACATTCACACCAACAGTGTAAAAGTGTTCCCTTTTCTTTGCATCCTCTCCAGCAACTGTTGTTTTTTGAGTTATTGATGATGGCCATCATGACTGGAGTTAGGTGGTATCTCAGTGTGGTTTTCATTTGCATTTCTTTGATGACTAGTGAGGCTGAGCATTTTTTCATGTATCTGTTGACTGCCTGTATGTCTTCTTTTGAGAAGTATCTATTCATATCTTTTTGTACACTTTGTAATGGGGCTGTTTTTTAAAATTTTTTTATTTTGGTGCATTTGAGTTCCTTGTAGATCCTAGATGTTAGGCCTTTGTCAGTTATACAGTTGGCAGATATTTTCTCCCAGTCTGTGGCTGTCTCCCTGCTCTCTCAATGGTTTCTTTGGCTTTGCAGAAGTTTGTAAGTTTGATGAGGTCCCACTTGTCTATGTTATTTCTTATGGCATGGGCACTTGGGGTTTTGATCAGGAATTGGTTGTCAGTTCCAATTTCCATAAGGATGTCTCCTGTATTTTCTAAGGTTCTTATAGTTTGAAGTTTTACATTTAGGTCTTTAATCCATTTAGAGTTGATTTTTGTGTATGGTGATAGGTAGGGGTCTTGTTTTAATCTTCTGCATGTGTTCAGCCAATTTTCCCAGCACCATTTACTGAATAGGTTCTCCTCTCCCCAGTGGTCGATGGTGGAGGTTTTGTTGAAGATGAGTTGGTTGAGAAATTGAGATTTTGCTTCTGGAATCTCTACCCTGTTCCATTGATCTATATGCCTGTTCTTGTACCAATATGAGACTGTTTTGATTACTGTAACTTTATAATAAAGCTTAAAGTCTGAGAATATGATGCCTCCCACTTTGTTTTTTTTTCTGAGCATTGTTTTGGTTATTCATGGTCATTTATGTTTTCATATGAATTCCAGTATTGTCATTTCCAGGTCAGAGAAGAATGCTGCTGGTAATTTAGTGGGTATTGCATTAAATCTGTAGATTGCCTTGGGTAAGGTGGACATCTTAACAATGTTGATTCTTCCAATCCATGAACATGGAATACATTTCCATTTATTTGTGTCATCTTTGGTTTCTTTGAGCAGTGTTTTATAGCTTTCATTGTAAAAGTCTTTGGCTTCTCTGGTTAAGAAAATGCCGAGTGATTTTTTGTGCATGTGTATGTGTGGCTACTGTGAATGGGATTGTGTTTTTTATTTGGGTTTCTGTTTGTTCAATGTTGGTGTATAGGAGTGTGACTGACTTTTACACATTTATTTTATACCTTGAAACTTTTCCAAAGCCCTTTATCAGTGCAAGGAGGTTTTTGACAGATTCTCTTGGGTTTTTGTCATCTGCAAAGAGGGATAAGTTAATTTCCACTTTTCCTATTTGGATATCCCTGATTTCTTTCTCTTGCCTGATTGTTCTAGCTAGGACTTCCAATACTATGTTGAACAGGAGGGATGAGAGTGGGCATCATTGTCTTGTCCTGGTTTTCAAGGGGAATTGTTCCAATTTCTGTCTGTTTAGCAGTATGTTGGCTGTGGGTTTCTCATAGATGCTCTTAATATTTTGAGGAATGTTCCATCTATGCTTAGATGTTTGAGAGTTTTTATCAAGAAAAGGTGCTGGATTTTATCAAAAGCTTTTTCTGCATCTAATGATATAATCATGTGGTTTTTATTTTGACATCTGTTGATGTATTTTATTACATTTATGGTCTTTTGAATGTTGAACAGCCTTGCATCCCAGGGATGAAGCCTACCTGGTCATGATGGATGATTTTTGAGATGTGTTGTTGATTCCAGTTTGCAGGATCTTGTTGAGAATTTTAGAAATTATGTTCCTCAAGAATATTGGCCTGTAGTTCTGTTTCTTTTTTGGGTCTTTACCTGGCTTGGGTATCAATGTGATGTTAGCTTCATAAAATGATTTGAGGAGAGTTCCATCTTTCTCAATCGCCTGGAATACTTTCAGTAGGATTGGTATCAGTTCCTCCTTAAATGTCTTATAGAATTCTGCTGGAAAGCCATCTGGTCCAGGGCTTTTTTTTGTAGGTAGTTTTCTTATTACATAGTCAATTTCCTGGATTGTTATTGGTCTATTTAGGGTCTCGATTTCTTCTTGTTTCAATCTAGGCAGATTGTGTGATGTCAGAAAGTCCTCCATTTCCTTAAGGTTTTCAAGTTTATTTCCATACAAGTGTACATAGTAGTCTCTAATGATTGTTTGTATTTCTTTGGGTCAGATGTGACTTCATCTTTTGTGTTTCTGATTGTGTTTATTTGGGCTTTTTCTTGGCCAGTCTAGCTAGGGGACCATCAATCTTGTTTATCCTCTCAAAGAATCAGCTTTTTGTTTCGTTGATTTTTTGTATTATCTTCTTGTCTTCTATGTACCAAATTTGGGCTTTTATTTTGCTGATCTGGATTCTTCTGCTGAAGTTAGGGTTTTGGTGGTCTTGCTTTTCCAGTCCTTAGGTGACTTGTTAGGCTCTTAATTTGTGATCCTTCCATTTTCTTCATGTGAGTTTGTAGAGATATGAATTTCCCTCTTACTACAGCTTTCATGGCATCCCAGAGATTTTGGTAAGATGTTTCTTCATTTTCATTTGTTTCCAGGTATCTTTTAATCTCTGTTTTGATTTCATCATTGACCCAGGAGTTGTTTAGCATCATGCTATTTTGTGTCCATGTCTTTGTGGGTTTGGGGGGAACCTTGTCGGTGTTGATGTTTATTTTTATTCCACTGTGGCCTGAGAAGGTGCATGGCAAAATTTCAATTTTTTGAAATTTGTTTATGTTTGATATGTGGCCAAGGATATGGTCTATCTTAGAGTTCATTCCATGTGGTGATGAGTAGAATGTATATTCTGTGGTCATTGGGGGAGTGTTCTGTAGGTATCAATTAAGTCTATTTGGTCAAGAGTCACATTGAGGTTCTGGATCTCGTTGCTGGTTTTTTGTCCTGTTGATCTGTCTAGGGTTGTGAGTGGGGTACTAAAGTCCTCAGCTATGATAGTGTTAGAGTCAATATCTTTTTTGAGTTTACCTAGAAGCTGCTTTATGATAGTTGGTGCTCCTATGTTGGGTGCCTATATGTTTAGGATGGATATTTCTTGTTGATGGATTGAAACTTTTATCATTATGTAGTGGCCTTCTGTATCTTTTTTAATTTTTGATAGCTTAAAGGGTATTTTGTCTGAGATTAAGATCACAACTCCTTTCTTTTGTGTTCTGTTCACCTGAATTTTTGTTTCCCATCCTCTTACTTCGAGTCTGTGAGTATCCTTTCTAGTGAGATGAGTCTCTTGGAGGCAATAGATTGTTGCCTGGTGATATTTTATACATTTTGCCATCCTATGTCTTTTCAGTGGTGCATGCAGTCCATTCACATTCAGGCTAATTATTGAAATGTAAGAGTTGATCCCTGTCATAATGTTCTTATAGAGTTGTTGTTGTTCCTATTTGTTTGTTGTCTTTCTTTTGGTTTTGGAGTTGGTTCATGTGTGTTTTTAATCCTTTTCCTGTACTCTTGTGAAGAATGTTGTTGTTCTTTTTTCCTTTTCTTCTGTGTTTCTTGTAGAGGTGGTCTGGTGGCAGTGTAATTTCTTAGGGATTGGATATCTGGAGAGGATTTTTATTCTCCCTCACTGATGAAGCTTAGTTTGACTGGGTAGGTTATTCTTGGTTGAAATTGTTTATCTTTTAGAGTTTTGAAGATAGGGCTCCAAGCTCTCCTAGCCTGAAGGTTTCTGTAGATAAATCTGCTGCTATTCTAATTGGTCTTCCATGGTAGGCAATCTGACCTTTTTTTCTTGCTGCCTTTAGGATTTTTTCTTTTATACCTACTTTGTTTAGGTGAATTATTATGTGTCTGGGAGTTGGTCTTCTTATCTGTTGTCTTGCAGGTGTTCTCTAAATCTCTTGTGTTTGAATTTTCACATCACTGATGAGATGAGGGAAATTTTCTTAAATAATTTCATTGAATGTTTGTTCCAGGGTGGTCTCTGTCTCTCTTTCTGCCTCAGAAAGTTCAATTACTCTTACATTTGGTCCCTTGAAGTAATCGCTTATCTCTTGCATTTTTGTTCTGTTTTTTTTAAAGCGTCTTTTCTATGTTTTTGACAGTTTGGTCCTCAAGCTCTGATATTCTTTCTTCTGCTTGGCTAATTCTGCTTTCCATGCTTATCAGTTTGTTATTTATTTCATTCACAGTATTCTTTACTACTGTTATCTCAGTTTTCAACTCCTTCCTAGTTTCCTTCTGTCTCTCCTCAATTCTTTTAAATCTCTCCATTAATGTCTTGATATCTGGATTTGTAGTTTGAGACCAGTCATTCTGGGGGCTCTTCATTGTTTGCATTCTGAAATCAGTTTTCTCAGTGTCTGACCTCCCAGGGGTCTGTGAGAGACCCATATTCATCTTTTGGTTTTTCTTCATTTGTTTAGATTTTTTTCTCCCCCTTTTCCTCCCCTTCTTTAATTCTGTTTTTCAGGGAAGGTGGGGTTGCTTTTACTTCTTTTTGTTCAATCTCCTTTTCTTCCTTATGACGGTCCTCTGGCTTTGTTCACTTTTGAGGCTGGACTGTGGGTTGGGGACTGTACTTTCTGCCGTTTTGAGATTTAATTCAGGGAGGAGCTGTGATTCAAAATCTATCTGCAGATCCCAGTATCTACTAACAGGTGTATAGGCACACTGGAACCCATTTCCCACTGCCTTACAATCTGTCCATGTTGTAGGGTTTAGGTCTGCTTCCTGGAACAAAAGGAGGTAAGAAAATGGAAAATAATGGAAGAAGTGGGGGTCAAGAGGAAGTTGGAGAGAGAGAAGTATAAGAGGGAAAACAGACATACATACCAACTAAGAATGAAAAGAGACACAAGGCCAGAAAAGAGTAAAAAAAGAAACAAACAAACATAAACCATACTGGTAATCACACAAAGATAGTCCAATAAAATCATGCCTTTTGATGTATTTTTCCCCAACACAAACAAAAGTGAACAATACAAAAGCAAACAAAAGTGAACAAAACAAACAGTCAAAACAATAAAATCCAAAATCAAAATAAGTAACCAGACTAGCTCTGGAGTCTTTCCTGAGTGTCTAAAGTCTCTTCAGCTCTGCTCTCTCACCTCTCCCCTTTGCTCTCATTACAGGCAGATAGATTTACTCATAGATTGGGTTAGTTCCCTTGTCTTGCTGCTTGAGAGGTCTGCCACACAGTACTGAGTTGTTTGTGTCCGATTCAGTGTAGGGGAGAAGCTTCTGTCTCCTGTTTTGGTGAGGTTACCTTAGAAACAAGGTGGAGGCTGCTCGGAGATGGCGGGGCAATGCGAGTCTCTGTCTGGAAAATGGCTGCAGTGGGTGGATCCTCTTTCGCCAATCCTTTGTCTTGACTCGTCCTTTTTCTCCACTTGTCCGGGTCTGTTGATGATCCACTGTGACGGGTGATAATGTGTGTCCGGCATTAGGCACTGGGAACCAGTGATATGGCTGGGTGCTGCATTTGGTGTGCCTCCTGGGACTTGGGGTGGAGGAGGGATCCAGGAATTCCCCAGGGCCACAGCCAAGAGCCAAAACATCAGCAGCTGTTCAGCACCTTTTGTGGAGATCGTCACAGTTCAGCTTTTCCCATCGCCGTCTTGCTGAGGATCCCCCCATTTTCTTTATGTGTGTTTGTAGAGATATGAATTCCCCTCTTAGTACTGTTTTCATGGCATCCCAGAGATTTTGGTAAGATGTTTCTTCATATTCATTTGTTTCCAGATATCTTTTAATCTCTGTTTTGATTTTCTGGTTGACCCAGGAGTTGTTTAGCATCATGCTGTTTAGTGTCCATGTCTTTGTGGGTTTGGGCGGGAACTTTGTTGGTGTTGATATTTATTTTTATTCTGCTGTGGTCTGGGAAGGTGCATGGCTGAATTTCAATCTTAAGGAATTTTTTTTTTTTTTGAGTTGGAGTCTCATTCTGTTGCCCAGGGAGGAGTGCAGTGGCATACTCATGGCCACCCCAGTGTCAACCTGCTGTGCTCCAGTGATCCTTCCATCTCAACTTTCCAAGTAGCCAGAACTACAGGCACACACTACCACACCAGGCTAATTTGAAATTTGTTCATGTTGAATTATGGACCCCCTGGAACCCACTTCCCACTGACTTACAATCTGTCCATGTAGTGGGGGTGTCTGTTTACCTCCAAAAGCAAAATGAGATAAGAAAAGGGGAAAGAAAATGGATAAAGGAAAGAGGAAGATGAAAGAGAGGTGGAGAGAGAGAAAAGGAAGAAGGAAAACAAACAGGTGTACCAGCTAACAAATAAACAAACAAAGACAGATAAAAAAAGAAAAAAAATACAGACAATTATACAAACAAACAAACAAAAACTCTCCTGTTAGTGTACTTGCCCTCAAAAATACCCATACCTAAACAGAAGATTTTTAAAAAGCATTAAAATAACAGAAAGCAAGCAAGTAGAAAAATGTAAACAAAAACAGAGAGAAGCAAAAAAGGTAAAACTAAAAGAAAAAAAAAAACAAGAAGAAATAAGCCAAACCAAACCAAACAAAAAAACTTTCTGTGATCATTTATGTGACTCCAGTTTCCTTTCAGGCCTCTGCCTTAGGGAGCAGCTCTGGTCTCTAGTCCCCTCCCCTTTTTCTCAGCACCAGCTGATAGGGTTGCTCTCAGTGTGAGTCAGACACCCCATGGACTACTGTGGGAGGAGAATGGATCAGATCTGGACTCACCCTACTCACTGCTGCTGCTGTCTAATCTCTCACTCA
Source organism: Cephalopachus bancanus (assembly GCA_027257055.1). NCBI lineage: Eukaryota > Metazoa > Chordata > Mammalia > Primates > Tarsiidae > Cephalopachus > Cephalopachus bancanus. The sequence continues at coordinate 731,178 of JAPVLO010000796.1, read as the reverse complement.
GTTCTGATGTGTCTATAACTTCCATCATGGGGGAGCAGCATCTGTCTCTCTGAGTCTGTTGAGAAGATAGCCTCTGGGTCCCAAGATGGATGCTAGGTGGAGCTGGGCATAGCACTGCAGGTCTCTGCCCGGTCTTGAGATTGAGGAGATGGTGGCCGTCGGCATCTTGTCACTGGCATTGGAGTTTTATTCTATATTTCCACAACCTGCCTCCTCCTGCTTATACCTTGTTTGCTATTGCAGGTGATGGCATGGGCTGGGCGCCAGGTGGTGAAGGGCAGCTATTCTCTGCTGCCTCCTCTCAAGAGAGCCCCAAGAATGGCAGATGGTCCTGTGTGTCTGGGTCTCCAATCTCAGAGTGATGGTGGGTTGCAGTCACCTCTGGAGGAGAGCCCTGGGTGCATGAATCTGAGTTTCCTCTCAGACAGACTTTCACTCACCCACTGGCACACACCCACTCATGCAGAGAGTCTTTATGGGCACTCCCTTTTGTGGAGACTCTCACAGGCCAACCTGTTCTGTCACCCTCTTGCCCAGAAGCTCCCATGTGTTTTCATGATGGCAAATGCCATTTAATTTTACTTCCAAGTTTAAGACTCTCTGAAGTATTTCTGGCAGGTTTGGTCTACTGGTGATGAATTCCCTCAGTGTTTGCTTATTTGGAAAAAACTCTGCTTCTTCATTTATGAAGGATAATTTTTCTGTATGTAGTATGCTTTGTAGGAAGTTTTCTTCTTATATCACTATGAATATGTCATCCCATTCTCTCCTGTCTATAGGCTTTCTGCTGAGAAATCTGTGAGTCTGATGGGGGTTCCTTTATAGATGATTAGATGCTTTATTCCTGTTGTTTTTAGTATGCTCTATCCTTTATTTTAGACAGTTTGGCTATCATGTGCCATGGAGAAGAACTTTCTGCTTTGTATCTGTTTGGAGATCTTTTAGTCTTGTGTATTTGGGTTTTTTCCTCTAATATTTTATTAAATAGGTTTTCTAACCCCTGTGTTCTCTCTGCTTTTGAGAGCACTGATAATTTAAATATTCAGTTGCTTTATATTGTCTCAAATGTCATTAAGGCTTTGTTTATTCTTTATTTTTGTCTGACTAGATTATTTCAAAAAACCTATCTTCAAGTTCTGAGATTCTTTCTTCTGCTTGATCTAATCTATTTTTAAAAACTTTTGAATGCACCTTATATTTTATTCAATGAATTCTTCAGTTCCTGAATTTCTATTTGGTTCTTAAAAATATCTATCTCTTTGGTGAATTTCTTATTAATATCCTGAATTTTTAAATGATTTCTCTGTATTTTTTTTCAGAATTATCTTGTGTCTTGCTGAAATTCTTTAAAATTAGTATTTTGAATTATTTATCCAAGATTTTGTCAATTATTTTTTGATTGGGATGTATTGCTGTAGAGTTATTGTGTTCCCTAGAAGGTGCCATATTTCCTTGCTTTTTAATGTTTCCTGTGCATTTACATTGATATCTGTCCATCTGGTGAAACCATCTCTTCTTCCAATTTTTTGAATTTGCTTTCATAGGGAAGACTTTTCCATGGAGATCTATATGTTGTTGGTTGAGTAGGGTGCTTTTGCCTTGATTCTGGGTGCATGCAGTGGTGTAGTTCCTGTATGATATCTTTTATTATAAACAGCATCAGTGGTATTTGTGATTTCCTTAGTGACTTAGGGTGCAATTATTAGTGGAGGCTCTGGTGCATTTTTCTGGGGACTAGGTTGTCAAGTGGGCCAGTTTTCAGGCTCCAGTGGACTGAGTGTGCCTGTTCTTGAGTCTCAGAGTGGTGCATGTTGACTGTGGTGTTAACAGATCCAGGTAGGCTGATTCTTGGGTCTTTAGGTGACTTGTTTGAATGCTGGTAGTGGCAATGGTAGGCTGGACATGTGGGTGAGTTATTTGGCCCCTAAGCAGTGAGTGTGATGTGGGCAATGGCAGTAGCAAGCTGCAGCCGTTCAAGGCTCAGAAGCCTATGCCACTCAGCGTGAGTTCCCTCTCTGGAGCAATGCCTCTGTGAAATCTCTGGGCACCTCCCTATGTAAGTCTCAAAGTCCATGAGGGTTGAGAGGTTCTTCTGTAGCTAGGATTAGAGAAGTCTGTGGCAGAAATGTGAAGTCTTAGGGGTCTCTCACTTACCCTTTCCATCATGCAGGAGTTTATCCTGGCTGCCAGTTGACCCAGGCTGAGCAGGCTGCCTTTCTTCCTTCTCCTTTGCTTTTGGAATTCTTGTCATTTCTCTGTTGAACTCCAGTGTCCTATCTTAGATGATTGATTCAAAGTGTGAATATCTATTTGCTATTTTGATTCTTGTCCATGGAAGAGGCTTGTACTAGGTACATATAGTCAGTCATCTAGAACCAACTGACATTTTCACAATATTAAGTTTCTATTTCATGAATATGGATGTCTTTCTATTTGTCTTCTTTAATTTCTTTCATCAGTGTTTTGTGGTTTTCAGTGTACAATTTTCACCTTCTTTGTTAAGTTTATTTTTAAGATTTTGTTATTGTTGTTGAGAATATTGTAAATGGGATTTGCTATGGTCTGAATGTAAATTTATCACCCTTCATTCATGTGTTAAAACCTAACCTTTAAGGTGATAGTATTAAGAGAAAGGACATCTGGGAGGCGACTAGTTCATGAGGGTGGAGCTCTCATGAATGTGTTTATAAAAGAGGTCTAAGCAAGCTTTTTTTTTTTGCCCCTTCTGTCATGTGGCAGGTGCCATTTATGAGGATCAGGCCCTTACCAGACCCTGTATCTGCTGGCTTCTTGATTTTTTACTTCCCAGCTTCCAGAACTATGAGCAATAAGTTTATGTTGTTTATAAATTACCCAGTCTAAAGAATTTTGTTATAGCAGTCCAAATTGACTAACAGGATAGTTTTATTAGTTTTATTTTTGGATAGTTCATGTTCATGAATAAAAATCCAAAATGTTGACTTTGTATCCTGCAACTTGGCTGAATTTTTTATTAGTTCTAACAGTTTTTTCATGGAATCTTTAGGGTTTTCTGCATATAAGAATATGTCATCTGGAGAGATAAATTTCTTCTTCCTTTCTGACTTGTATATTTTTTTTTCTTGCCTAATTGCTCTGGCTAGGATTTCCAGTACTATGCTAAGAAAGTGACAAGAATGGGTATGCTCGTCTTGTTCCTGATCTTAGAGTAAAAAGTTCTCAGCTTTTCACCATTGAGTATGATATCAGATGCAGGCTTTTCATATATACCTTTTTATTTTGAGTTAAATTCCTTCTATACCTAGTTTATGAGTTTTTACAAAAGGTGCTTTGAATTTTGTCAAATGCTTTTTCTGCATCCATTGAGATGGTTGCATGATTTTATACGTCATTGTCTTCACATAGTGTATAAAATTCATTGATTTGTGTATGCCAAACCACATCCTGTAACATTTTTCCGGACTAGGAGCTAATCAAAGTTTACAAATTGCATTCAGCTGTTAGATCTTTTTAGTCTACCTTATTCTGCAAGAGTCTTTTAGCCTATGAAGAGTCTAGTCTAATATTAGTCAATATTGTCTAGTCTGCTACTGCTGGAACTATTCTTCTGAACAGTATTTTAATTAGTCTTTAATTTGCTCTCCTATAATTCATTCTCCAGAGTGATCTTTCCAAGTCATAAATTAGATAATATCAGTTTGATGTATAAAGTGTTAGCTGAAGGTCATTTGAGGTTAGGAAAAGTTTTCAAAAATTGCATATTTGTATACTGTAGAGAATGAGCCAGTACAAAGGGAGAAATCAACAACTTGAGAGGACAGTTATAGAAATGATGTCATTGGGTAGGTGTGAAAAGGTAGGATCTGGAGTACTAGTACAGGAATTGGCCTTAGGAGCACAGGTAGCTTACTTATCCTTAGTACCTGGAAAAAAAAGTTTATAGGCACAGCAGCAGACAGATTGGGAGATGTGGTGGTGGAAATCTTTTGAAGTTCTCTGCTGATTGTTACTGTTTTCTCATCTGAGAGTGAAGTGGGGAGGAAGTGGTGGAGGTTTTTGGTAAGAGGAGATGGCATGAAATAGTCATCTAGGAGATCAGTTTGGAAAGTGCAAGGATTAGGGAAATCCATTAGGATTTGGGGACAGTAGGGTAGTAGTGAGTTGAAGTGTGATCAGCTGAGGTGCTGAGTGTTTTTCCTGTATCTAAGGTCAAGTGCTCAGATGAATGTTTGAGGTAGGTGGAGAGTGGGATTTTGACCAGAGTTGGAGTTCTGCCATGCAAGTATGAATGAGTGAGAAGGGACAATGGAGTTGAGAGTGTATGAGAACTTGATATTATATAACGGTAAACTCTAAGTGTACTGAGGGGCATGAGAAAATGTGGGAGGTGGGAGAGTGAAAGATGGCAAAGTGTCAGAAAGTCCCTGTGATTGAAGAAATATATTAGAAGGAGTTACTTGTAAGAAAATAATAATTACAGAGTGAGGTGTCTGTAATTTAGACTATGGAAATTGTACTTGTTGAGAATTGCAAAGTCAACACCTGCACTGTTTGATGCAATAGCCACTAGCCATGTGTAGCTATTTAAATTCAAATTAATTAACATTAAATAAATTAAAAATTTATGTTCTTATTGGCACTAGCCACATTTCAAGTGCTTAACAGCCACATGCTGCTAATGGCGACCCCATTGGAGTGCAAAGATTCAACGTTTCCATGATGGCAGGATGCTTTATTGGATGGCACTGGTCCAGACTATGAACATAATAAGTGGATTGGTTAGACAAGGTGTAGGATAAGATCATTAGAGGTGATCAAGGTTAAGGAACTGATGGGATGTGACATGGAAGGGCTGTATACTTGATTTTAAAATGCTGAGATTTAGAATTGAAAAGGGAGACCCTATTAAACTAAAGAGACCTTTAAGGGATGAACTTGGATTGACCTTGAAGTTTATAGATGACTGCCACAAATGTGTAGAATGTGCTGGCATGAGCTTTAAAAGAGCTGGAGTTTTAGGGATAAGGGAAGAGATGGTCTCAAAGCCATCTCAACTGAGGAATAAGGTAAACACTGACCCCCAAATCAAGTAGTTAAAGAAGAAGAGTATTATCTCCACTGTTCTACCCTACCTAGGCACAGGGAAGGACCCATGAACTGGATGCTGCTGTAGCTGCTGTGGCCTTTAATGGTGTGGAAAACTCCAAGCAGGGAAGCCTGTGTTCTAGACCCTCCAGCTCCTCTCAGGGGTTGGCCTATTTCTTCCAGATTCTTTCATTTTCCTCTCTTTTGTTTCTTCCTAACTTTTTACCTTATGTATATTTTATTATTATCAAAAGAATTAATATGTAAAAATGTGAGACAAAAGGTTACAATTAAAAGTGAAAATTCTCCTTCACCTCTTTTTGACAATTTTATTCTCTGGAGTGAATGGAATTTTTAGAAATCTTTTGTATGCATATTTAATGTATATATCCATGGTTTAACAAATTTTAAACTGCTTTTGCTTTCAGCGAATGATATCATACTGTAATATGGGAATATAGTTTTGTAACTTTTTTTTAACTACTCAAGATATTGTGGAATCTTTCCACCTTAATATACGTAAGACAATTATTCTCTCTAAGAATGGTGTAGAATTTAACAGTATGTTGGATGTTGCTTTAATAGTCTTTCTGCCCAGCATCCATTCTTCTCATTCTCTCTTTCTTTATAACAATTCCATTTCCTTCACGGTCTCTCTTTCTCCTTCATGAGTTTCTATGTGTTTCTGAGATAGCTGACCACACCCCATTCAAGATGGGTCTCTTTTGGCCTACTGGGAATCCCATCCCCCTTACAGATGATTGCCTTAAGAAGGGGACACTGATGAAATTTAGGTCATAAGAATGTGAGAGGAGAGATTCACCAGAGACATTTGGAAGGAATATCTATTTCTTCTTCTTTTCTGACTTGGAAACTTTTTTTCCTTACCTAATTGCTCTGGCTAGCATTTCCACATATATAGGAACACACACACACACACACACACACACACACACACACACACACACAGTGTAAAAGCAGACCTGATATAACAAAGAGACTCCCAAATACAATGGATCAAATAAAACAAAAATTTATTTTTCTATCATTGGCCAACCTAGGCTGGAAAGGCAGCTTTGTTGCCTGGGTTGCTCAGGAAACCTTGTTTTTTCTCTCTTGTTGCCTCATCATCTCTCAGGACGTTGCCATTGTCTGCATGTTTGAAGCTGGTGGCTGCCATGATTCTAATAGAGTTGCTTCCTGAGATAAGAAAATGAGAAGTCCAGAGTAAACAATTTCCTTGTTTTAACTAAGTGAGAGTTGGAAATTGCACACATTATTTCCATCCACATTTTTTTGGTAAGAAACTAGTCATATTAGCTGCAAGGAAGGCTTGAAAATGTAGTTTGTAGCTAAGGGGGCCATGTAACAAGGACAAAGAGGTAGAAGAGACTTTTTGGGTACAAGTAGCTGTCTGTCAGATTCTTCCTCTGGAAGACTTCCAGAAGAACTTCTCTCTTTTTCTACAGATGGTATTCTAAAATTTCAACAGGTATCCTCTTGTCCTGCTGAGGGTGAAGCTGGCCCAGAAAGCAGGGCAAATCCAAGGGAATCATGGAGAAATGGCACTAGAGCCTCTGGATTTAAGTCAACCCCAATTATTTGAGCCACAGTTTTTCTTTGTTATGCCAAGTTATTCTTTGGCTTGAATTTTCTGTTTCTTGACTTACAAGTATATCACAAGTTATTTAAATGTACCACTACTGACAGACACTGTTACATACATTTCTTTTTGTTGTTGTTTAAAAAATATGACAGTGCTATTGTTACAAACAATATGACAGTGAACATCTTAGTATAAATATGTTTGTACGCATTACTATTGTTTTTGTTTTTCTTTTTACTTTTTCATAGAGACAGGGCCTCACTATGTTGCCCAGGCTGGTCTCGAACTCTTGGCCTTAAGCAATCCTCCCACCTTGACCTCCCAGAGTGCTGGGATTACAGGCATGACCTACTGTACTTGGCTGACTATTTCTTTTTTTTTGAGTTGGAATCTCACTCTGTCGCCCAGACTGGAGTGCAGTGGCCGCTCCTGGCCACCACAGCCTCGACCTGCTGGGCTCCGGCGATCCTTCCGCCTCAGCCTTCCAAGTAGCTGGAATTACAGGCACGCGCTACCATTCCCGGCTAATTTTTGATTTATTGTAGAGATGAGGTCTCGCCAAGTTGCCCAGGCGGGTCTCGAACCCGTGGGCTCAGGTAATCCACTCACCTCAGCCTCCCAAAGGCCCAGGATTATAGGCTGAGCCACCGAGCCCGGCTCAGCTATTTCTATAGAATAGACTGAGATGTGTGATTGTTGTGTCAAAAGATATGGGCTTTTAAAATGTTGGAATGTACCTCCAAATTGCCTCCAAATGCATTTAGTAACATTTTCATTCCACAGTGACCACTCTCCTCCTCTTGTGGCCTGAACTCCTCTCTTGGACTCCTTTGATGTCATGACTTCACGGTATAGCTTTTACAGAAGAGCATTTTGTAGACACGAATTTGTCTTTGCTGCTGACATTTAAGTTTAGTTTCTGTCCCTAACCTCATGCTCCACTCACTCCTTATAAGAATGACACTCTTTATAAAGAATGCCACTGCTTACACATCTAAGAAAACAGATGTCTGAAATTTTAAAAAGTTGTAAAGCTAGTTAGTATAATTTTTACTCTGAAGTAAAATTTGCTCAACAATCTTATCTTATTGTTACAAAACTGATCTCACGGTAGTTTCCCTTTTGTCTTAAAATTTCTATATCTACTGTAGAATGTCTAATCAAGTTCTTTTTTTTTGCAAAGAAAGAATTAAATGCAGACGTTTTTGTTTTTAATCAAAATGTTCTCAAGTTAGACTATTTAAAAATGATAATGTATTTTATCAGAAACAGGACAATCCTAAAGGGAGACTATTTTCTCTGTTGTCTACAGCTTCCACATGAAACTTTCTAAATTGGGAAGCAGTGACTGAGACAAGGACACTGGGCTTAAGAGGACTTGAGAAGCTCTTTATGTCCTCTTACTATGACCATTACAGAGAATAGCAACACCCACAAATTATTCTGGGGGAATGTGGACACAGGAACAGGGAGGAACTGATGGGGGCTGGGAGGACCAGAGAAGCCGGGTGACAATAACCTAGAAAGAACATTAAATGGGTCTGAACTAGCCAGTACAGAAGTGGGAAGGGTAAGGGACAGATGAGTCTGTGAGCTAAACACTTTACATGGGTTATCTTCACTTATTCTCCCTTAGGATTGGGCTAAAGTATTGTTTTCACATTTTGCAGATGCAGGAACTAAAGCTAGAAGAGATGAAATAACTAACCTTGAGGTTATGTCATGAAGTCATGTGTCATGAAGGTTGTGTCATGAAGTGTCATGTGTCAGCTCTCGTGGTCTGACTCTACAGCCCATGTTTACACATAACACTGCAGTGGTCTTTGCTTGGCATCAGAAAGATACAGTTGATAGGGCTTGTCGACTGTAAGAAATGAGATGTGAGGGTCAGAGGGTCAAGGGTATCTTGTGATTCTGTGGAAAAATGGATAAGCTTAAAAATACTTATTAATAAATGTTGTTATTCCTTGACACAGATGTTAAAAGATAATTTTCAAAAACGGTAAAATTTTGAAAATTTTTAAAATGGACACCTGTTAAAGATTTTGGTCGATTTGTTATTAAAGAGAACTGGTAAGGTGTTACAACCAATTCAAAAGAAAATCTAAAGAACAGACACACGTGTATAGATCGATAATATTTAAATGAATATGCAAATAAAAACAAAACTGGATTTTTCCACAGTGGAGAAGGGAAGTCAATTAAACCTCTACTTGTTGGGAGCCAGCCATGGAGGCCTGCCTGCTAACAAAGTCCAGGGGGCTGAAGACCCTGGGTCGCAAAGCAAACCTGGGCAGCTGAGACCCTTGCTTCTTCTACTTTTGTTATTAGCGTAGCCAAAAAGTTCTGAGGATGGAAGGCAAAATTCCACTCACGCCTCCACTACCCCTTGCAAAAAACGCAAGAGGGGAATTGATGAAAAATTACCTTCCCTTCATTTGAATTCCTCCCTAGGTTTCCATGTCCTCAGCCTCCTGGTATTAAACCATACAATCACTTGAGTAAACATTGTAGTTGGAAAAATTGTAAAAAATCAGAAAGTGCTTGATTTAATATTTGTCAGGGAACTCACTGGCCTTGCCAGGAAATTATCAATAGAGCTTTTAAATATCATGTGCGGGTAGATAATTACTTGTGAGATTTTATTTCTTCTGAAATAAATGTTGTTTTACTCCAGCTAGCTGCAAATTGCTGTGTGAAGGTCACGGGTGTGACTTGCTAATCTATGTGATAATTATAGTGCTTAGAACTTGGTAGTGATTTATAATGTAATGGTTATAGAAATAAGTAAGTTTTGTATGGACGTTAAGAAATGGTAATAATTAAAAATGCTAGAAGTTTATAAAATTTATAGTTAATGTTTAGGATGATAATGTTTTAAGATCAAAACAGGATGAACAAAGATACATTGCCTGTCTGGTCCATTAAATTGTAACTGATTGCCTTGAAAACAAAACACATGTAGGGTACAAAAGGAGTTGGTAAAGACAATAAGTCAGCATTTGTCCTGCTTGCAGCAGAGTCAGTGTCCAAGTTTTCTTTCCTGAGCTGACACCGTCCCTCTTTCAGGAAACCCTGACCTGCTGGAGCTGGACTCCAGCATCTACTGGACAAAATCTACATATCTATAGATAAGAATTATTTGGCATAGCTATTAGTTGTCTATAATTTACTGAGTTGTTCTATTACCATAGAATAAAAATCAGATAACTTCATAGGATGTGCTTAGTCAGTGCATGATTATTGAATGAAATACACTGCAAAGGAGAGGAGGGTGACACCAGCTGTGGGTAGTGGGGCTGCTGGGGAAGGTAATGAGGTTAACTCTGGACATCCTGCTTTTGAGAAGCTCATGGCATAGCCTGGTGGAAATGCCCCTTGAGGAGCAAGGCCTATGGTTTAGAAAAAATAAAGCAAGTAGTGGGACACGCATCCTGCTTGTTAATGATAGTGATAATTTATTGAACTCTTACCGTGTACAGTACTTGTGCTAAGTACTTTATGTGGACCATGCCATTTAATCCTTATAACACCCTTATGATGTAGGGTGTCATAACTTCCATGTTATAGAAGGGAAAACTATGACTTAGGAAAAGTAAGTGACTCACTCAAGGTCACACGGCTAGTAAGTGGCAGACTCCATGCTCCTAACTGGGCTTGGTTCTCTAAGCATCCCTCACAGAGGGACATATTGAAAGATCCAGAGCATTGGTGTATGAGAAGATAGACACAAGACTGGTGCAGCAGGAGGTATCATTGTAGACATTAAAAAGAATCTTGGAAGATGTAAAATCACCCTTGAAGTGAAGTGCCTCAGATGCTCTTCTGATTTCAGTGGTGTGCAAGAAGCAGAGTGAGCCGTGCCAAGGTGTTCCCCTTGTTTCCTCTTTTGCTAGATATCTAGGAACTAACCAAAGATACTGCTTCCCAATATGACATATGGGACAATTTTTAGACTGGGAAGGGGACACTTTTCTTTTTTTTTTTTTTTGAGTTGGAGTCTCGCTCCCGGCCACCGCAGCCTCGACCTGCTGGGCTCCGGCGATCCTTCCGCCTCAGCCTTCCAAGTAGCCGGAATTACAGGCATGCGCTACCATGCCCGGCTGATTTTTTTTTGATTTATTGTAGAGATGAGGTCTCGCTGCCCAGGCGGGTCTCGAACCTGCGGGCTCACGCAATCCACTCACCTCAGCCTCCCAAAGGAGTGGGATTACAGGCTGAGCCACCGAGCCCGACCACCTTTCTTTCTATTGAGTCTGTTCTGTACTATGACTATAGAGTAGGCCTAGCATAGTCATAGTCAAAAAGAAGAAGGGATAAACAGGGGAAAAGATTCATGTGGAGGTCAGACCCATGGATTCAGAAACATATAGTTGTACATGAAGGGAAAGACATGAAATCCCAGACACAGTGAGACGGACACATGACAGAGAGACCAGCAGACAGACATCCACATACACTTGTATGGAGAGTGAGAAAGGGAGAGATACCTATAGAGACTTTCATGAAGTGACATTCTTTGTGACTTTCATGATGACACCACTGAGACTTTTTTTTTTAGTTGCAGGGTCTCAGTCTAGACTGGAAGGTAGTGGCACGATCATGCTCACGGGGCTCAAGCGATCCTCCTTCCTAAACCTCCCAAATAGCTGGGACTATAGGTTCATGCTGCCCTACTTGGCTAATTGTTTTGATATTTTGTAGAGATGAAGTCTGGTTATATTGCCCAGGCTAGTCTCAAACTTCTGGGCTCAAGCAATCCTCCTACCTCGGCCTCCCAAAGTGCTGCGATTACAGGCGTGAGCTACCACACCCAGCCAGAGGCTACTGAAGTCATTCGGACTTTGGAAACTGTAAGCTTAAATGGTAAAGAGCCTTGGATGTATGTTCTGGAGACTCCTGTTCTGACTCAGCCACTCATTACCTCTGTTATCTTGGGCAAATCAATGACATCCCTTTGTCTGAGTTTTCTTACTTGCTAAATTGTGTAGTACAATTATCTTCTCAACCACATTGCTATTATTGTGAGGGTTAAATGAGATAATGGTTGGCACTTCATTAATTTTGAATAACATGAAATATGCAGTAATGACTGCAATTGTCTTTAGGTGTATTACCCCTTTACATGGTGCATGTTGTTGTGCTGTTGAAATAAATGAAGACAGAGCTTGCGATAGACTTTAACCACCACCACTAATGTTTGGCATAGATTCAAAGACAGGCAGGGGAGGTTTTTTTTTAAGTGAAAAAAGGCTTTAAGTATACCCCCATTAGCAGCTGTTGGCATGGGAAAGGTGGAAGCGAGCTAGTTAAAAACGGGACGTCATATGGGACTGGTTTGGGAGTTTATTTGGCTTTCTTGGTTGGTCCTGAGTTAGAAACAGGAGCGAAAATCAGAGAAGCTACACTCGGCCAAATCCTGACTGTTCTGTGTTGTTCGGCTGCTGTGGATGGTCTGATCGTTGACTGTACGTATATTCAGTCCCACTTAGTAGCTACCATTAGGCTTAGGCTTTGGCTAATTGTTTTGGTATTTTGTACAGATGAAGCCTGGTTATGTTGCCCAGGCTAGTCTCAAACTTCTGGGCTCAAGCAATCCTCCTACATCGGCTTCCCAAAGTGCTGTAATTACAGGCGTGAGCTACCACACCCAGCCAGAGGCCCATAACAAAATGAGCCCCTTAAGAAGATATTTTATACATCTGGGTCCTCATGGCTTGCCCTTGTGCCTGGGGAGTTTGGCCTTGCCCATCTCATCTTGGCACCAAGCTTCCCCCCCAGCCAGCTTTGTGAGGAGTGCCAAAACGTCAGCTCTGCTTCCTCAGAGAGAAGAGCATTTCCAGGAGTGATCTAGATCGGATCAGCGGGGCAACTTTTCATCATCGGTTTCTTTTTTTCATTTTAAAGACGTGGGGTTCAATTCAGGGTTAGGTATACAAATAAATGGTCATTGTACAGGTAAAGCTTGGGCCTGACTTTGGTCCCCACTTTGCCTGGTTTGAGATCAAGTACCCTTATTAATGAGGTGTGACCCTTTCCTCCCCTGGCAGTTTCCCACTACTGCCAAACCCGTTCTTGTAATATTATGATAATTGTTCAGAGTCTACTTACGAGTGAGAACGTGTGGTACTTTCATCCTAAGTTTCTATGCCAAGGGGTGAAATAGGTCAGGAGGCAACGTAGGAAATGGAATAATATTGAGGAATAAGCAGAGCAAACCCGCGTGGAGATGCAGCCGCATCGCATCTGTGCTTACCTACAGAGCTCACTGCTGCCTGAATCCCTGGTTCCTGAATCCCCCCACATCCAACCTGTGGCCCTCTGTGGGGTGAGCTTTGCCAGCCAAGCCCACCAGTGAGGCAAAGTGAAGGCCAACCTCTCCTGGCCGGGTCACATCATCATTGGATGCAACTGTGAGATGGGATGGGTCTAGTTCAGTCACAAACTGCTGTTGACACAGGGTTAGCTTTTGCTGCTCTTTTTCTTTCCTTTTTTCCTCCCTGCTTTTTCTTTCTGAAAAGATTCTTGACTGCACTCTTTTCTAGTGCATTCCAATGGAATCTGATTGGTTCTGGCTGACCCTTTAAGAGGGGGCGGCTCCATTTGCCTCTTCAGCAGTGTTATAAAGGGGGTCCCTGCAGGCGATCTTCTCCCCTTGGTTGCAGGAGGCCGCCTCTCAGAGCCCAGGGAGCTGGTTGCTTTCTATGAAGTAGATCTCATTTGGGTCTTTGGCATGCCTGTTGGAATACTAGTATTTTTAATAGAGTGTGATCCCAGAGAATGAGCAGGCAGATATATTCCTTTGAAATCTCTCATACTGACTTGCTGAATGCCCTATTCTTTTATGAGCTTTATTCGTAGACTCTTTATTCTTCTTTCTTTCCCCAACCCTTAAAAAGAGAAGAAAAGACCACTTGAAACAAGCAGTTTCTAGGTTTCTTTTTTCTTTTTCTTTTTAATCAGCCAGTTCTGTAAGAGCACCATTTTAGTACAGCCCAACCTTTGTGAAACAGGGGGTTTTAGTTGAGACCTATGAAAAGAGCTTACATGGGGCAGCCAGGGAAGGGAGGGGTGGGCTTCACTGTCTGGATATGGCTTACAGCTGTGAAGGCATTGCTGCTGAAATACAGGAATCAGGGCATTGTAAATCCACTCTCTACATCTGCCGTTTATCAAATCACTTACTTATAGGAAAATCAGGAAAATAGCCACAAGCAAAGTCAGAAAGCTGAAGAGTTTAAATACACTTGCAAAGGGAGTTGGGGATTCTTGGACAACTTGAGTTTTGGTGACCTTGAATGTTCAGTCCCACTGACTCATGATGGCTTTTCTGGCTCCTTCCCATTTCCCTGGACCAATCAAGTGGAACTGGTATGGTGAGCACAGGCCAAAGAAGATGGTTAGAGCCAGGCATGGATCCGTCAGTAGCATGGAGAACAGGTTGGGTTTTGCGTTGTTATATGTCAGGAGTTCGTCTATGTATATGATATAATCTGATTGTAAAGCCTTGCAGTAGTGTAAGTCAAACCTTAATGAGAGAAAGATTGGGGGGGGGGAAGGAACGACAACAAAATAAAATAAGGATAATTTTAGGACAAAGTACCCAAAACAAACAAATGCTGCTGCAACATTTGGAATGGTTTCTGGGTTTTCCCCTCTGTGCCCAGAGCTACCCTATGGTCTCAAGCTATTTCTCAAATAAAAGATTGATTCAGAGACCCGCTAATGTCTGTCCATATTGCCACAATCCCTAGAGAAGGGCATGGCAAGGGTTCAACTGCTCCTGCACATTCCTGAACACATTATTGAGAGTCTATGAACTTCCAGTAAGTAGCTTCAGGGAATCCTTGACTTCCTTGCAGCCTGCTCCAAAGATGTAAATCCCTGTTTACTCCCTTTCTTAGCAGTCATGGGTTTGAACGATTGTAAGATTTGTGATTTGCATTATTTTGCATCAGTGTAATTGCAAGTCTTGTGATTTGTATAACTTTTGTAATGCATGATGTCTTAGGCCTTGTAAACTTCCTATACTCTAAATATAAACTTAAGTTGTATACAATGCTCTGCTGGTCACAAGGCTAATTTATAGGTACTGACAACTCTAGACTATAAAAGTGAACTGCGAAACCCGAAGGGTGGGTAGAATCATTTTAGAAAGACCTTGAGTCTGGCTCTGTTCCCTGGATTCAAGTTCAGAAATAAACTTCTTTCTACTAGTTCCATGCCCTTTTGATTCATTGGTATCAAGGGAGAGCAGCTGAGTGTTACTCGTACCATAAAAAAATGAGCCCCTTAAGAAGATATTTTATACATCCGGCTTTTAATTGGTGCTCCGAATGCTCATGATGCACCTAGTATTTCTTTAGTTCTTTTGTGAAATGATTAGCAATTTCTAGAATAAAATATGTTTTGCAATTTAAAGATATTTCTAAAATCCAATTATTATTGGATTTGTATAATGTGAAAAGCCACAAAAAATCCATAGGGTGAAATTCCCTGTGATGCTGGTGTTAGGCCTGAAACTGGTTGGCTGACCTGTGTGACAGGAAGGCTTTACATTGTATAGTAATTCTAGCTGGCTGTCTCTTATGCTGGAGTTCCATACTGGAGATCAGGTCATATCCCAGATTGAGAAACATCTAAAATGCTTTCATTGTTTTGGAATTTGGAACTTTAACAAGGAAAGGTCAACACGTGAAGTTTGGGAATGTATATGAATGACAGAAATGACAGATGACACAGTTCTTAAATGCAGCGCTTTTAAAACATTTTTTTTCCCTGCCACAGAACCTTTTTTTAAAGTGGAAATGTATATCAAAGCCCAAAACAACTAAGCAGGTAAAACAGTAAAGTGGATAAAATCAGAAGTGTGTTGGTTGGACTGGAGCGAGAGTGGAGGGCCAAGACCCTTCTCCACAAACCATCTGCTTTGCATTGTCCCTGCCCTGGAGCAGGAGCCACAGAGCAGAGCAGCATGCAAGCTTCTTCTGTAGAGAAATGGTTAGCAAACATACTCTGAAGAAGGACAGATGGTTAGTGTCTTAGGTGTTGACGGCAGCATTACAGTTTCCATCTCAGTTACTCACCTTTGCTCTTGTACCATGACATGGCATTGGCATTATGCAAATGAATGAGTGTGGCTGTGTTCTAGTCAAACTTTACTTATGGCCAATGTGATTTAAATTTCATATAACTTTCACATCTCACAAAATCTTCTCCCCTCCCCAGCCATGTAAAAATAAGAAGCAAAAGCAGCAATCTGAATAAAAACAATCGTGCTAATAAAGATGTGTTGGATGGATAAATGAGCAGACACTTCCAGTGTCAGAGTGGATAACCACAAATGTTTGCCTGCTGATTATGGAGAAGGTATGGAACAGTGTACTTGGCAGATGAGGATCTATTATATGGCCCTTGGTTTGGAAGGCAAAGCCCCTGGGATGTGAGATAACCATGGTCAGAAGTTGAGGCAGGGTATTTAGTGTAGGTTAGGCATAGATAAGTTTCTTATAAGCAGTTTTAGAATAGAGGACGCGTTCAGACATTTTTCCTTGTCACATCATTATTGACTACCCTGTGGCCTGGAATGTGGACTTGTCAATCCACCCCACACCCTCAATTCATCAAAGAAAAGTCCTTCAAGTATAGAAATGGTAACCAGCCCACCTTCATGGTTTAACATAATAATCACTAAATGTCTGTGCTCCTGTCATAGACAAAATCATGTTCCTGTTTGGGAGAAAGCCACCCTTTAGGTGGAGAGAAAGTAAACGCTCAGGAGCAGATATCTGAAGACCATTCTCTTTAGCATGATGATTATGGTGTCACTAGATCAAGCTAACCATTTCTCCATAGGACAGGCTTCCATTCTGCACTGCTCTGTGGCTCCTGCTCTGGGACAGGGACAATGCAAAGCAGGTGGCTTGTGGAGAAGGGTCTTGGCTTCCACTCTCGCTCCCAGTCCAACCAACACATTTCGGTTTTATCCACTTTACTGTTTTGCCTGCTTAATTGTTTTGAACTTTGATATACATTTACACTTTTAAAAAAGGTTCTGTGGCAGGGAAAAGAAATGTTTTAAAATTGCTGCATTTAAGGTATGTGTTATCTATCATTTCTCTCATCCATATACATTCCCAAACTTCATATGTTGGCTTTTCCTTATTAAAGTTCCAACTTTCGAAAGAATGAAAGCAAAAGCACAGTCTTTCTCCAAGATGCCCATACATGCCTTAGCATGTTTCTCTCTTTCTCTCTCTCTCTAATAAATTCTGTTTTAAAACTATATTGACTGCTCTGAAATTCTTTTTAGTAGCGAGTCAAAGAACTCACGAGCATTGGGCTGTGCCCCAGTCAGCCACAAAGCAATGATTCTGGGGACATTCAGACTTCTCAGTCTTCCTTTCTTTCCTCTCTTCTTAAATAGGCTTTTCTAGTATTTTTCTCTAAGTCTTGGATGCTTCTTTCTTCAATGTGACTCTTTTTTTCCTCTTCCTCCTTCTTCTTCTTCTTTTTTTTTTTTTTAGTGAGGAAGCAGGATTTATTGAGAGGACAGAAAAGTTCCCACAGTGGGAGGGGACCCAAAGGGGTTGTCTGTCAATGTGACTCTTAACTCTCTGCTATGGTTTTACCAACTTCAGTCATAATTCAAGAAGGATGTATAAGTGGTTAACTTACCCACTGTGCTTGTTTTCCTTCCTTACATTAACTTCCTCTATCATGACACTTGGTGGTGGTAACTTATTCATACCTGTAAGATAAAAAACAAACAAAAAAATGCTGTTAAACTTTAGGTCTGGCTGTTTACTTATGGATAAAGACACTTTGCTATTGCTCTCCTTTCATTTCTAGCACCAGCTACTCATCTATTCTCCTGGTAAAAGCTTGAGCAGCCTGAGCTGACTGGTGGTATGCTCCTGGCTATAGTGCCATCAGCTGAAAAGATAAATGTCTGGTCGTCTCCCTCACAACTGGTTTGATTGAATTTTGTCACTCCATGGCTTGAATTTTAATTGAACCAGCAGATTCAGTCAACTGGCAGAACTGTTAATTGTTATTTTGTCTTAGTCGAAATAACAGGTTGTATGGCACAGTGGTGTACACCTGTAGTCCCAGTTACTTGGGAGACTGAGGCAGGGAGGATCACTTGAGGCCAGGAGTTTGAGGCTGCAGTGTGCTATGAATGAATTTGTGAATAGCCACTGCACCCCAGCCTGAACAACATGAGACTCTATCTAAAAAAAAAAAGAAAGAAAAGGAAAAAAAACATCAAGTAGGCATAGCTTATATTTTTGACCTCTGATTTATCATTTATGCTGGTAATGGTATCATTATGATAGCATAATTCAGTGAACAACAGAATGTGTTCTGTTATTTTAAGTGGGAACTAAGTCTTAAAATTTCCAGTATCCAAAAATCCCATGGCAAATCAAAAGTGCAGGCCACACCATTTCTCATAACACGCACCTTTCAGGACTCGAGCAGCCCATCGAGCTTGTGTTTCTCCTGTGGGTATCATGGAGCCCAAGGGTTTGATAAGGCCAATGACAGCCAGGGTTGGCTTCTGCAGATGGACGGGGAAGACATACTTGTACAGCGAGGCCGGGCCATCCTCAACTTTCACTACAGACTCATCCAGGAAGGGGAAAGCAAAGGTGTATCCAGTGGTGAAGACAATGATATCAATGGACTCCTCCTTTGGAGTGTTTTTAAATATGACAGTGTACTCCTTCACCTCCTTTATGCTTGGCCTGATGGACACTTTCCCAGTGATGATACGGCCTGGAAGCTCGTCGTTTAGCACAAACTCTTTCAGCTGAATCCTAAACAAAAGCATGAACAAGGTTGAGATCTGGTGGTGAACAGCATGACCCTTCCTCCCTCCTCCTCACTTTCCTGTCTTCATTCCAGGGCCCTCTAACTGGTGGACAAAAACTGCGAGTCTTGGGATAAGTTACTTCTGTGGAAGAAGTTCATGAATGTTCAAGAAGGATTTAAAATATGTGTGCCATTTACGAGAATTTGAAAGCCTGGGCAGAGGCCAGAGCTTCCTCTAGTTTTGTTTCTCTTGATGATCTTCAGCATTCAACCGTCCCTGTCAAGCTGGAGAAAGCTGAACACTGAGGGGCTACCAGGAAAACCAGGGACTTCTCCATCTGGTGAGAACTGCTGACAGCTCTGTCTAGTCCCTCTTTCTGGGAGGTAGTTGTATAGGAAAAACATGCATGTGTTTGAAGGAACAAGCACAGAACCAGCTTTTTCTGGCTATACTATTGAGATCACAAGACAGTTTGCGAGTTGAGCCATTTTGGGCTGTGGTAAATGTGCAGGGAGAGATCATGTGGGAAAGTGGACACAACCCTGGAGCAGGAGATGGGAAGAGTAGTTTCTTATTCAGATATCCATACTTAACAGAACTTAGATGAGTCATAAAGTCCCTTAGTCTCTATGGGCTTTCTCCTGTTCATCTATAAAATAAGGATGTTAATACTTGCCGTCCTTAGTTTGCTGGGCAGGACGAAGAGCATATGAAATAGTATATATGCAAAAAACTTTGGAAATGGTAAAGGAAGAATGAAATATGAGAGAGAAAGGACTATAATTCATTGGACTCCTTCCACATGTTTTAAGGTTTATGGGATTAAACCGAATTCCTTAGATTCATAAGCCACCATCCAGGCTAGATAAAATTATGGTAGCAGAAGCTCTGCTGGAAAGAGTCAAAGCCTTGAGAGGCCTGAAGGGAGGAGTCAAAAGAGTATAGATAAAACACAAGGAAGGAAAAAGGGAGACAATAAAGAGAGGATCAAGAAGAAAGCACAAGTTCATGTGGCTGTGTGGGGACTAGGATGCCAGCCGATCCCTCCTGGACCAGAGAGAGATCTGGAGGGAGCGCAGGTGAGTCTCCAGGCTGCAGTGCCACCTCATAATAGATTTTCACTGTATATAAACTTAATGAATTAAGAAATGAAACTTTTGGTTCTTGTTAATGGGATAAGTCACAGTTACAACTGAAAGGACAGACTGAGGTCAAGGTCGTCTTGACAAGGACACTGCCATTAGAGAGATGGAGAAGGGCAACTGTGGCGTTCCATTTTTCCCACACAATGAAGCAAGGCCAGCATGTTGCTTTTGTCAACAAGGTCATAGACAAATCATTCTCTTTTGTTTGCTATAACTGAGGTTCAAGTAAGTTGTCTAAGCCATAAAGCTCTCTTACTCCCAATGATCTTGGACAAGTGACTGAAGTTTACTAAGCCTCAGTTTCCTCATAATAAAAGGATGATTATCATAATACTTACCTTAAAGGGTTGTTGACAAGGTAGAATACATAATTTTGTTTTGTTTTGTTTTTTGAGTTGGAGTCTCACTCTGTCACCCAGACTGGAGTGCAGTGGCCGCTCCCGGCCACCGCAGTCTCACCTGCTGGGCTCCGGCGATCCTTCCGCCTCAGCCTTCCAAGTAGCCAGAATTACAGGCATGCGCTACCACGCCCGGCTGATTTTTTGATTTATTGTAGAGATGAGGTCTCGCTGCCCAGGCGGGTCTCGAACCCGCGGGCTCAGGCAATCCACTCACCTCAGCCTCCCAAAGGCGTGGGACATAATTTTACTTAAAGCACTTAAGAACAGTTAGCTATGACTCCAGTACCTTTGTATCAAGTGTTCTTTCACAGTGAACCATGTCGCTGTGTTAGTGTCTGGTTTGTATATGTCACTGAAAAGATCAAGGCACCTTCTTCCTAATAGCCTTTGGCAGACACATCATATTCACCTGTCTTCTGGTGCTATGCCGTAATTTGCATGATCAAACCAGTTGTTCATCTTTCTCGCCATCAACCAAGTCACAATTGGAGTTGGGAGGAAATTTCTGAGCATGTTGTGAAATTGTGTCATGAACACTATGTCCCATGGGTACCCTGAGTCAAAGACTCTGCTGATCACGCATGCCCCTCCAGTGGTGCTGGGGAACACCTGGAAGCAATCAGAAAGATCTCTCGGTTTGACACAGTGAACAGAGCTGGTCCTGTCGGAAATTCTAGAAGTGTCACGAACTGAGAGTCACTGAAAAGTCTGCCACTCTCAGAATACATCCCTGACAAGATAGCTTTCATTCTAACTCTTGTTTTAAAGTTATTCTTTTGAGATAATGGTTTGAGTATCTAGAGTATTAAAATGCTTTAGAACACATTACTAAACACTTATCTTCCAGACTTGAGATACTATGGCAGTAGGAGCTTAAAGTCTCCTGCAAGAAGACAATGAACAAGCATTTGTTACTTTGTATAGTAACTAGAATTGTAGGGAACAGAACAGGGCATGACTCCAAGTGGGAGGCATCTACAAAGGGCTTCAGCACAAACTATGGGTTTAACTGACAGTAAAACTGAAAACTGCCGGGCTCGGTGGCTCAGCCTGTAATCCCGCGCCTTTGGGAGGCTGAGGTGAGTGGATGGCCTGAGCCCGCGGGTTCGAGACCCGTCTCGGCAGCGAGACCTCATCTCTACAATAAAGTAAAAAAAAAATCAGCCAGGCGTGGTAGCGCATGCCTGTAATTCCGGCTACTTGGAACGATCACCAGAGCCCAACAAGTCGAGGCTGTAGTGGCCGGGAGCAGCCACTGCACTCCAGTCTGGGCGACAGGGTGAGACTCCAACTCAAAAAAAAACCCCAAAAACAAACAAAACAAACAAACAAACAAACAAACAAACAAAAAACCTGAAAACTACAATTTGGGCTGGGTGCAGTGGTTCATGCCTGTAATCCCAGTACTTTGGGAGGCCTAGACCAGAGGATTGCCTGAGCCCAGGAGTTAGTGGACAACATAGTAAGAGCTCATCTCTGCAAAAATCAACGTGAATAGCAGGGCGTGGTGGCGTGTGCCTGTAGTCTCAGGTACTCAGGATGTTGAGGGGGAAGGATCGCTTGAGCCCAGGAAGTTGAGGCTGCTGTGAGCCGTGGTTGTCATGTCACTGCCATCCATGCTGGGTGACATAGTGAGACCTGTACTC
This sequence comes from Cephalopachus bancanus, assembly GCA_027257055.1. Lineage (NCBI taxonomy): Eukaryota > Metazoa > Chordata > Mammalia > Primates > Tarsiidae > Cephalopachus > Cephalopachus bancanus. Next base: position 709,498 of record JAPVLO010000796.1, on the reverse strand, counting down.
AAAAAACAAAACAAAGTAACCAAAAACCCTATAATTTGCTTTAGTGGATTTTTTTAAAAAAAAACATGATCTGGCTGTTTGAGTTTACCACCTGTCTGAGTTCACTAAGTTACACAATAAGAAGCTTCCTGTACAACATTTTTTTTAAAAAAAGAAAATTAATTAGCCTGTTGCTTTTCTGATGTGACACAACTGATTTAACACATTGTATTCCCCCACAAAACTGGGATATGGTGGCCACTGCCCCAGTGTCAGTGCCATATATATAAAATGAGGTCTCATTCTGTCATCCAGGTTGGAGTGATCTCGGCTCACTGCAGCCTCAACCTTCTGGGCTTAAGCAATTCTTCTGCCTCAGTCTACCGCCTCAGTCTTCCAAGTAGTGGGGACTACAGGCGCACACCACGCCAGGCTAATTTTTGGTTTTTTTGTAGAGATAAGGTCTCACTATGTTGCCCAGGCTGGTCTTGAACTCCTGGACTCAAGCAGTTCTCTTGCCTTGGACTCCTGAAATGCTGGGATTACAGGTATGAGCCATCATGCCCGACCTGTTATAGATTTTGTTTGGCCTTATGATGCAGTGGAGCAGGATATAAAATGCTGAAAATGTGACGGCCAGAACTACAGACACATTAGTTGTTCTGACATGAGATATTTGCACTGACCTGTCTCTCTGTGTCATGATGCAAAATTGGACCCGACCTTTGGGTAGATATAAGTCATGTTCTAAGCCATGGGGATATATACATGGCCTTCTTGATATATACATGGTAAGATGTGTGCTAAAGCACGTTTTCTGACTGAAAAATTTCCCAAGTGATTAGAGAGATGAAAATACGACTGTTTTACCCACATGTGGTGGTCATAGTGTGTGAGTCTGTTGTTATTTGTTTCAGGACCTCCTTTCTCTTCGATGATGCCGCCAAATTGCTAGGTTTCTTCAAATCAATTAATCAATTTATAAATAGATGACTCAATCAAGTTTTTTTTTCAAAATCCCAGAAAGGAAATATCAAAGTTACATGTCCCCAATCTTTTTTTTCCCAAAGCTATTTTCACTCTTGCAACTATTGGTTTAATTATTTACACTCACTTATTTGCTAGCTGTTTTTCCCACAACTATTTGCTCCATGACAGTGGGGATCTTGTTTTGTGGTTGTATATATTCGGTGCCTGACACAATATTCAGCACTTTAAAAGCCAACAATGAATACATGTTAGTTAGCTGACTGGCTTTCAGTGACTTTATAGCATAGTTGGAAAGAAGATACATAGTATAAAATGTAATTAGTGGTACTGAAAATTAAAATGTGCCAACTGAGGAGTGCAACGTGCAATAGTACATACATACAGAATAGGGAGAGATCACTTTGTGTGGGGTGAGATGTCTGGGAATGTGGAAGTAGATTGTAGCAGGAAAGAAAAGGGCTCTGCAGAGTCAGAAAAACAGGGTGAGCAAAGCAGTGACAGACACTGGCATGGGAAAGAGTTGTGGGGCACCTGCTTGGCATGCAGGAAATAGTGGGGGGTAAACATTAAAATGGCAGATTTGGGCAAGATTACAGATAATGCTATGGTGCAGAGCTGTTATATCTTCAGTTTATTTTTTTTTTCAGGTAAGGGAAGTTATTAGAGGTTTCTCATCATGAGAGTGTCGCAATGAGAGCAGGTTTTTCCCCAAAGGGAAATTGTTTGTTGGTGGTTGGGGTCTGGATGGCTTGTCATGAGTGGGTGGATGGATGTAGGGCAGGGGTACAAGGGATTCAGGGTGGAGTCAAAATCCTGAAAAGCCTGGAGGCAGGAAGTAGAAGAGGACAGTTAGGAGCATGGGCTCTGAGTCAAAGAGACATGGATTTGAAGATTGGCTGTACCTGTTGCTAGTGGTGTGACTTTAGGCAGGTTCTGTAACCTCTCCAAGCCTTGGTTCCTCATCTACAATCAGGAATATTAACAGTACCTACTTCAGTTGTTGTTGTGTTTTGAATTGAGACTTCACTCTGTTGTTCAGGCTGGGGTGCAGTGGCATGAACACAGCTCACCACAGTCTCAACCTCCTGACCTCAGGTGGTTCTTCCTCCTCAGCCTCCTGAGTAGCTGGGACTACAGGCATGCACCTCCATACTCAGCTAATTTAAAACATTTTATTTGTAGAGATGAGGTCTCGCTATGTTGCCTAGACTGGTCTTGAACTCCTGGGCTCAAGCAATCCTCCCTCCTTGGCCTCCCAAAGTGCTGGGATTACACCACACCCAGCCAGTTTTTTTTTTGTTGTTTGTTTGTTTTTGTTTTTTGAGTTGGAGTCTCACTCTGACACCCAGACTGGAGTGCAGTGGCACACTCCTGGCTGCCACAGCCTCGACCTGCTGGGCTCCAATGACCCTTCCACCTCAGCCTTCCAAGTAGCTGGAACTACAGATGTGCACTACCACACCCGGCTAATTTTTTGTAGAGATGAGGTCTTGCCAAGTTGCCCAGGCGGGTCTCGAATCCGCGGGCTCAGGCGATCCACTCACCTCAGTCTCCCAAAGCGCTGGGATTACAGGCTGAGCCACCGAGCCCGGCTCAGTTGGTTGTTTTGATGATTGGTTGAAGTAATGCAGTAAAAAGCCTTAGGTGCAGTGCTTGTCACAGTAGCTTCAATAAATATGAATTTTTCTACAATTTTTATTTTGAGGACAATGCAGTAGCTTTGGTGTGAGGCAGTGTGAACCTGATGTAGGCAGTGGCAAGTCATTGGAAAGAAAGAAGCAGATGGGAGAAAATAAAAACTGGCAGAATTTGCTGACTTATGGAGCTGAGTAAAGAAAATATATTAGTTGGATGGCTGGGAAGATGAAAGAAAAGAAGAGAGAGAAGTTGGTTTTGGAGGAAAGTAAACAATTGGAACCCATATTAAAACGTATGAATATTCAATAAAAAAGAAATACTTTGATAATCTGTTGTGTGCATGCTAGGCATTTCTATTCTTTAACATTTATCATGTTGTCAAATACCATTTGTTTGAGGCACCATCCTAAGTACCTTTTTTGCCTGATGGCTGGCCTCCACAGCAATGTCTGTGCCAGAATTTCCCATTCCAACCACCAGGACTCTCTTATCCTTAAATATATCTGGATGCTTATATTGTCGGCTATGAAAGTACTGGCCTTTAAAGGCACTTATACCTGTAGAAAAAAAATAAAGTCAAATCGAGAATTTACAGTATCAGGGAATGAAACATTAAATGTTTCAGTTGATGACATCTGTTTGACAGCTGATTTAGGTTGTTTTGACTAGCATTTTCAAGTTTGAGGGAATCTGAAATATTAATAAAAGATTTTACAAGACATTAGCAGGTAATTATTTATTGAATAGGGTGATTGCTCCATCTCCCTAGACAGGCTTCCAGTTTTACTTACCAGATGATTAACTACTAAGCTGAAATATTGTGGCATGAAGACATATTAAGCAACTGAATAAAAAGTCACTATCATTTTAAAGGTTTATAGAAGTCAATGGAACAATAATATCCTATTTAGTACAAGCTTCTCACACTCAAGGAGCAAAAACAAAGAAGTTTAAGGGAATTGTGAGTCAGTGACACTATTCAGCAACTTTTTGGCCATCTGCTATGTGTGTGGCATGGTACTAGATGACGTGGAAAGAATGGAATAAATGAAATGTTGTCTCCATTCACAAAGATTGATGTGAGCTGGGGAAGTTCACTGACAGGTTTGCCTTGGTGCCTGATTGAAACTCAGACTGGGTTTGCTGAGTTGGCCGGAGTTGACCCAGAGAAAAGGGATTACATTAGTTACACCAGGATTCAATCTACTGGGCTAACTAGATAGCACATCGCAGGCAGTGATGCCAAATTTCACTGAAACATCAAACGTGAATGGAGAGTGTTTGAAAATACCCTCAAGCTAAGGAACTAAGCAAAGAACTTGTTTTTTTTCTAGAAAAAGTGCTGAGACTTCTAGATTTTCAGGATAGATGTGTGGCTTTGCCAAGTTCTGGTGATACTTTAGCTCACCTTGAATCAACAGAAATTGAATATGAGTCTTAGTAAAAACCTAACCACAATTCAGAATATTTAGAATGTAGCAAGGATGCAACCAAATTTAAATATTAACTTAGCATGAGCCCAGGATAGAACGGATAAAAGAGAGAAGAAAAGAAATGGAAGAGAGAGAGATGGAAAGGCCTACGGAGAATCACACATTATCTCTGGATCTGGTATTACTTTAGATTTTCTCTTGATCAGGTTGTTTTGGGTCACAAATGGACAAAAATGACACTCTGTGGCTATGTCTCTTATTAGATGAATATTTTCCCCTCTTATTTCACAGGAGGACAAAGTATGAACTTCCATTAGGTGAATGTGACTGTGTTAATAAACACTGAAGACCAGAATGTATATCCCTCAATGAAAAAAGGTTGTCGTCTTGGGAAATTATACATTTATCCTGTGATACCTATTATTTTACTAAGACTTGTAGAGACACCTCCTTTAGAATTGCTTCTAGAACTTGTGGCACATTTTTGAATATCTTAGATGAATTTGAATTTTTGTGACAGCACCCATCCACATACTCCTAGTATGTGCAGACTAAGCAAGTCTGTTGCAAGGCAAGGAGGAAGATGGCGGGGTTGGGAGAACTCCTTTTGAAGTCTAAAATCACAGAATTTTAGAGTTCAGAGACTACTTGAAATTTATTTAGTTGGGATTTCAAATTGTTAGTGGCTGGTATGACAGATTTTAAGAAATCTTGTAGAACTCTTCTTGCTTGATTTGTGATGTATCCCATTGGGCAAAGTGATTCAAGTTCCTCAGTTTACGGGTGAAAAGACAGAGGCTTAGAAAGGTTAAGTGGGAGACCAAGATTATAAACTGGGTAGTTGTTCATGCATCCTGGGTCTCAAACTCATCTATGCAAACCGAGTCATTGACTCAGTTGCTTTCAGAGTTTCATTTATTTTAATCTGACATGACTTGTCTAACTTCTGCAGGTCCATGGGAAGTATGTGAATTTACTGTAAGATGAGTATTGATATCACTCCACACCATATGTAGACTGTGATTTTTCCACTGGACTCCATAAAACTCTATTCATTCCTCCAGTACATGTTTCTTATCTACCTCTATATTCTTAGCACCTAGTAATATACTGTAAGTGCTGAGTGAATAGTTTACTCCCTGTGCCAAGGAACTTTACGGATTCTTGGAATGACCAGGCACTTCCTCCTTGGAGTTTGGAGTGGCTGGCAGCTCAGGGCTTTGCTCTGCAGCCAACAACTGAAAAAGGGTTGGGTTGTCTCATATGAAGATGAGAGTCCACCACTGAATGTGTTCCAGCAGAGGCCATCAAGTCCCTCAAAGTTGTTGGAAAGTTATTTCCTGCATTGGAAAGAAGACTAAACGTGGTTCTTTCCAATTTAATGATTCCATTCTATGATAGTTTTCAGGATATGCTTTATCCTAGTTGGACCTGATTTGAGTGACCTTGGGGGCAGATTCAGGACAATTGAAGGCATGTGCATCTATTGGCAGACCTTGGGATCACTCCTGGTCATCTCTAGATGAAATGGAGAAAAATTTCTTCATGTTTTAACTTTTTGAATACTCACTGCAGATGAAATAAACCAAACCACTGCATTGTCTATTCTATTGAAGTTGAAATCCTTTAAAAATTAGCATAGATGAACATGAATCATGGTTGCAAAGGCCAGATAAATAAACTGAGACCCAAAGATGACTTAACTTGCCTCCCAAGACTAATCTCCCTGTTTCTATTGACCAGTGCCATAAGCCTCTGATCTAGCTAATTGCTGTTACTCATATAAGAACAGACAAACGGAAAAAAAATTGAATTATTTTCTCCTTTTTTTCACAGTTGACCTTTGCAGTCCCTAAGCTCATTTTTGGCAATGTGCAGCTGTTGCTTAAGCTAGCAATGTTTCTAAGCATCCCATGTCCTGGAGTACATTCTGGGTGCTGCCAGTCACTTAAGGAGGGACTCTGAAGCTCAGTGAAGCATAAAATTGTTTCCTAAGTTATTCATTTTGCTCTTCTCTACTCATAAATTGTTTGGAACAAATGAAAACCAAAAACTGGCTGAGAGGGCTAGTTAGAAAACAACTCTTGTTACTTCACAATTAATTATTTAATGGAACAACCATAGGAGTTCACTCCCAGAAATCAAGATGGCTCCCATGAAGAAACTTAAGGTTAGTTGGAGAAAACTGCTGTACCTGGGAAGGAATCCAGTGGTAGATAAGAGGTCAGTAAGAAAACCGTGCAGACCATGACAGCATCAAAGATGGCAGATTCTTGCTTCCCCTCCTGGAAAGTGACCACCTTCCATTGGCCAGAGACAGCAAAATCTGGGCATTTTGTTACACTGCAGACTCTGGTCTGAAAAAAAGGGAAAACCACAAGGATTATCAGTTGTCTAGTGTTCATTAAAGGCGTACTGGTTGATGTACCAGTTGATATTTCAACAATTCTAGAACACAGACTAAACGTTTAAAATTAATAAGCATAACCCTAGAACCCTAATCAGATGATCAGGCTAGTCATGATTTAATGGATGGAAGTATTCTAAGCTTGGAGGGGTACCTAACAGAAGTGTTGACATCCAAAGGTTTGAAGTCATTTGCTCAACTGTTTCACAGCAAGTGAGAGAATCAGGATATCCTAGATTTCTGATATCTGTTTTCATTATTCTTTCCATTATGCAACCTTTTTTTCTCACAGGGCTGTCTTTTTAACATTGGTTCAGAGATGTGGATACTAAGCATTTGAAAACATGAACTGATCTCAAGTGTCTTAGCTTTTTGAGGTTTTGTAAAATATGTTACTGAAGTTTTCCAGAACTAGAGAGCTATTGTAAAGTCTAACCATATGGTTTGAATTTGTTGGGAGTGGTTCACCACATTTCAAATAGTCTTTTCTTCTTATTTGTCTTCTTCTTTTTGGGGGTTGGAGTGGAGATAGGGTCAAGTTATATTACCTAGGCTGGTCTTAAACTCCTGGCTTCAAGTTATCCTCTCATCTCAGCCTGCCAAGTAGCTGGGATTAGAAGAGCACACCACTGCACCTGTCCAGTACTACACTTTTGATTTGATAAATATAGGTACAATCAACCTAATACGAGTCAAATTTGAAAGCATAAATTATTCACTAACCAAGAAGCTTTGCTGCCTTTCTTTCCTTTCCAGTGATAGGCTTCTCGAGTCCCTCTTAGTGAGTTCACTGTTTGGTTTGTATTTGAAGTGCTTATTGGATTTCTACATTTGTATTAGCAACTCTATTTTTTCTAAAAACAAATTTCAGTTCATTTTAAACCTTTCAAAATAAAATTTATGCAATTATTTATTTCAAAAATTTATTTTTAATAATACAAATAATAAATGTTCACCATTCAAATTTTGGAATGCATAGAGAGAAATAAGAAACAAAAGTCAACCACAGCCCACCTCTTAGAGACAGCTGCTTGTGTGTACTTTTTGAAACTTTTTTGAATACATAGCTTTATAAAAAATTGTCTTAAAATGGTCTTGGGCAGCATGTAGTAAAGGAAATGCTTCAGATTTAGAAATTCTGATGTGTTTTTAAAAAATATTTTGTGGGTTATAGCCATTCACAATGATCATGGTTTATTTTTGCTGTGTCCCTTGAAAAATAAAGAAGTGGAATGAACTATTCCTTGGAAATCTGTTTAGAAGGACTTTTAAGATGGGACTGTGAGTCTTACTTGCCCCTTGTTTTGGTCGACATGTCCATTTGTGTTGCTTTCTGTGCATAATTCCATATGAAGTCCTCATCTTCCCCATCTCTGATAGGGGAGAGAGGTAGGAGAAGAGAAACACGAATTTTCATGTGTTTCTTAAAAAGGGAGCAAAAAAAGAAAAAAGAGGGGACAAAGGACATGTTCATTTGCCCCTGTTCTTTGCCTTCCTCCTGTCTCCACTCTCTGAAATGGAAAAGGAAGGGGGCCTAGGAGAAGCCCAATTTATTCCCAAGAATACCTGGAAAGGATTTCCTTTACACAGCGAGGCTCTCTTGTTTATGGGCCATTGCACATGCCCATTCCTCTGAAGAGATAGTTGGGAAGAAAGACCCAAGAGGCTGGTAGGAGTTCTCAGTGTCCCTTTCCCCATGTGCATTTGGCCCAAGCTGAAAATGTGGGTTGATATTTTTAAGCCCTTTAGGAGACTTGCATGTAAGAATTGCAAACTAAGATATTATGCATGTGAGCCTTTATACAAGGTACCCACCCCCACCTCCAGATTTACTTGGGGGAGAGGAAGAACACCAAGAGAAAAGGAGTCCAGCCTGGTGTCATTAGCCTTGCCGGTTCAGTCTCTCAGGGCTGGACTATAGAAAAGTAACAGAAAGTAGGTAGGAAAAAACTTTCTGACTACGAACTGATGTTTTGTGTCTTACCTTGAATTGAATGCATTTCAGAAGGTTGAAATGATTTGCATACATTTTGAGATATTCCAGAAACTGAGAATTTGACACATAGTTCGGATAATCTTCTGGGAAGGGAAAGTCTGAGTAACAAGACATCTCCTTGCAGCTGTTGGAAACCACAGACTTGTAGAGACTGGCTCTGCCTTCTTCAACATGTTCCTGTACAAACAGTGCATACACCTGAGCATTCACTGCATGCTAAGAGATAAACTCAGGGAGAACTCACCTGTCCAGATTTACGCAGTATCCCTTCAAAGTACTGAGACAGGAAAACAAGAGTTAATCAAGAAACCAGACCCTAAGAGCTTTATCTCAAATGAGTAGCTGCCCTAACCGCCACTTCTGCTTCTTCTGTAAGCATGCTTTGCTACACCCCATGTCAACCTGTTTGCTGTGATGTTTGCTATGAAAGTACCTGCTCATGGTCCTCAGTTTAAAATTATAAAACCATCAATGACAAAAGCCCGGGGCTGCTAATACAGCCCCAGGCCTGTTACACCCGAAAGTTCCCAATAAGGTCCGCTGAATGTATATAAAAGCAGCCTGTAACTGAGGATTGGGGTTCAGGTTTTGGGGGAGATTACTCCGCCTGAGACTTCTGGAATAAACGCTCTCAATTCTCCACTCGGTCTCCAGTGCCTGTTCTGAGCGTGGCAACACTCCGTTTGTTCCTGTTCCTGGTGAGCTGTAACACTTGCTACAACAGAACAGGAGAACATAGAAACAGATGAAATCCAGGAAGTGGTAGTTGGGTGAAGGGTGATTGCTAAGTACTTTGGCTTCAGGGGTATCCTTGAGATAATCACAGAGAAGAAGATTGCAGATATGCAGGACTTTTTATCCAAACTGGAGGAATTGGGATTTTATGGGAGAGTTTCGGCAGTCTAATGAATGTTTCAAACATGGAAGTGATTCATGTTAAATTTTGGAAAGATAATTCTGGTTTTACAAAAGATGTATCAGAGGGAGCTGAAAAGGAAGAGACTGGTTCAGAGCCTAGAACACGAATCCACTTGATGGCTAATGAGGGCCTGAGCAGAGGCCATCACAGTTAGAACCTAGAGGTAGGATTTGCAAGGTGGCAGTCAGGTAGGATAACATAGGACTGCACTGGGTGAGGAAGCAAACTGGACAGCTGTGTGCATGGCATAACCCTAACCATGTTCAACTCAAAGAACTAGCAAATGTTAACATCTCAAGACTGCCATAAGGATGATAATAAGCAGTTTTAGTAATGTCTTTAATATGTGTTGCTTGTCTTTTAGGTGATATTATGGAAGCTTGTTCTGATTTTTTTCTTTTTTTGAATAGGAGTCTCACTCTATCGCCCAGGTTGGAGTGCAGTGGCACGCTCATGGCCATCCCAGCATCGACCTGCTGGGTTCAGGTGATCCTTCCACCTTAGCCTTTCAAGTAACCGGAACTACAGGTATGTGCTACCATGCCTGGATAATTTTTGATTTATTGTAGAGACGAGGTCTCACCAAGTGGTTCAGGCTGGTCTTGGACCCGGGGACTCAGGCACTTCACTTCCCTTGGCCTCCCAAATTGCTGGGATTACAGGCTGAGTCACCAAGCCTGGCCTGTTCTCCTGATTTCAATGGAAAAGTTCTTAGTATTTTAATATTATTTACCATCTTGGATATATATAATTTCTTTTGTCTGTGAAGTAAAAATTATTTGATTTATGTTAACAAGTGGAAACATCAGCATACACCTCACATATGAAGAGGGCTTTCTCTGTTTCCCCAAAGGAGATGAATCTATATCTGGGTGAATTGTACAGCAATCATAGAGAGTGAAATTATAAACATATCTCTATGTCTTAAATTAATGCTACTTATCTCATCATTTGATAGGAGTTGATTATGACTTGCTTATCTGTGACCCCACATCCGACAAACCCACTTATCCAGAATATATCTTAAAAAACCTGGAAGTTAAAAGGCTTCTGAGAAAGATGAAGATTTAAATCTTGATCTTTTATTCTGCTGGAATATCTAAAGTGGTACTAATCAAATGTCGTCTGCAGAGCAGTACTGATATGAACTGTTTATTACTAGTCTATTGCAAGATCAATACAAAAACTGAGAGTAAGCATTTAGAGAATTTTATAGCAATACTTCGACATTGCTAAAGACCCAATCATGTGAACTCTTTTTTGTTGAACAGGGTATAGACCAGTTTCGATTTTATCTAACTTACATGATGAGTTTGAGCTGTGTACTCATCACAAGCTGTAGGACTGCATTGTAGTGTACCATGTTTTAAGGTTAGTTTGAAAACTGTTATCCAAAGATACATAAAGTCTGGAATCATTGTCTTTCATTGGAAGATAATTTATATTTAGCTATAATCTTCCAGTATAAACTACTTGAAATGGCTACTGATATAAGATTGATGATAAATTTTAAAGATAGAACACCATCTACTTCCTTTGGATAGCAGTTTTTTAAAAAAGAATACCTTGAACTTGCTGTGATTGCTTTAAAATCTCTTCCTCCATTTCAATCAACATACCTCAGTGAGCCTCCTTTCTCTACTTTGAGTGCTATTAAGCGATATTTAGAAATAGTTTAGATATATTATCCCTGCAAAGCACACTGTCATTCATCCATTCCAGATTAGGTAAAGTGACAAGCAAGTAGCAAGTTTAATTGTTACATCAAAACGTTAGATAGTAACATAAACAATGTGCTTTCAAAGTGTGCCTACAGGTGTTTAATATGGAGAACTGCTGTTTCACACAAACTTTTGCTTCTTTGGCAAAAAGATACAGGTGTAGGCCGAGCGTGGTGGCTTATGCCTGTAATCTCAGCATTTGGGGAAGCTGAGGTGGGAGGATTTCTTGAGTCTGGGAGGTCAAGGCTGTGTGAGCTATGACCATGCCACTGCATTGCACTCCAGCCTGGGCGACAGAACGAGACTCTGTCTCTAACAAAAAAAAAACAAAACAAAAAGTTTCAAGTGTACTGGTGATTCTCTGTATTAAGTGCCTGTGTGCACTCTTTCAAAGAACAATATGTCCATTTTTTTGTAGTTATGTTCTCTTATTTCTGTGTTGTTTAATGGCATTTATTGAAGTTGATTTTGTGACTTCTGACTTTATACTTTATAGATTTTGAATTGATATTTTGTTCATGTTTCTTTGTGTCGCTTTTATTTTTGTAATAATTCATTTTTATATTTGACGGTAGCCTATAATTAATTGGAAATTTAAAAAGACCTGGTGTTTTCCGGAATTTGAGATGCACAGCTCTCTGGACCAGTGCCTCTTAGTTTTGCTAAGAATTGCTGGGGAGGCTCATAGGAAGGGAGCTGCTGACTCAGGGCTGGATGAGCTGAGAGTTTACATTTCCAGCAGGCTCCTGAGCAGGTGCTGCCATTCTGGGGGCCATTCTTTGAGTGAGAAGCTTTTACTTTACTTAACTCAGTATGCCTAAAATATTATAAAGTTATAATTATGATATTATAATACGATATTAACACATAACCAGTATAAAAGTATTAACGAGTTAGTTTACATTATTTTTCTCATACTGTCTTCAAAATCTGGTGTGTATTTGTAATCCAATGCCAAATCAAATAGTACATTTTCATTGGAAAAAGTAGATTCACATACCCAAATGATTCAAATACACTGAAATGTTCTACAATAACTAAATTTAATATAAAATTAAACTTAAATGAAATAAAAATTCAGCCTCTTAGTCATACCAGCTACATTTCAAGTGTTCCCTGGCTATGTCTGACTAGTGGCTACCTTATTGGACAGCACAGTTTTAGAACATCCTCAGACCTGAAAGTGGGCGTTAGAACTGAATGTAAAGTTGTTTCAACTTAGTTAGGACAGTTCTCAGTATTCCTCTGGGTTGTGGGAATAAAGAGAATAGCTGTGAAGAGCTGTAATACAGATAAGTGAGAGCAGTGAGGAAAGAACTACAGTATAAGCAGAAAAACGGCATTCATAAACATTTTGGGGTATATTAGTGTAGGGCCAAAGTTCCCTCACTTTTCTGTGGCATCCAAGGACATCACATAGTAAGTAATACTTTGTTGTTAATAGACTCAACTTCTAGTAAACAATAATACAAGGATAAATTTAACAAGTACATATACGCACACACACACACACACACTCTCTCTCTCTTTGTCTTTAAGGGGCTAGAGATACACATACTACACTCTGTAAAGAGTTCCATAAAAATAGTTCTAAAACATTTAAAGCATATTGTAATGGTATGTTTAAATATCAAAGAGTAATAGGGACTCATGGGAACTGAATGAACTGGGAACTATGTATTTTATGAGATCTTAAAGCAAATAAACAAAAATAAGAGGGGAAAAAAACCTCTCTGCAAAGCTTAAGAAGATAATTGTAAAGGTTAGACTGAGAAAAGCTTCCAGGAAACATTGAAACCTATTGTGAAATAATGTATTCCAGATGTTGGCAGATGAGAAACAGTAGTTTAGAGAGGAAACAATCCTAGGGTAGAATCGAAGACCACCTCTTAGCTCTTGTCTCCCTTTCCTTCACTGTTTCTCCTGGGAAAGTAAAAGGTCTGGTATGTTGAGCAAAAGTACAGAGAGTACAGCCCACGCCCTTCTGAATGGTGCTGGTGAGTCCCCAGCCCTATTCCAGCACTTGCCTCAGGTACTAATCTGCCCAATTCCCAGGCCCTGCCAGACCTTAGCACACCCCAGACCTTAGCACACTCCCAGCAGCTGTGGACCTTCTGGACATCGTCCCTGTCTGGGCCCACCGATTGCCTGGAGGCCTCCATTGTGGAATCACATGTCCCTGAACATTGATGGGCCCCTTAGGGGAAGATTTTTGTTCCATGAAGACTGCAATGAGTGAGGGGAGAAGAGGAGAGAGAAGATGGTCTGTGGAGAGGGGAAAAGCATCAGTGTGGACCGAGGGGTTTCTGCTTTCTGGTTCCCTTGGTCCTGCAGCACAGTGGGAAAGTCACCATCACCCACTAGGACACATGGTAGGACTCCTTGAGAGTCCGTCCAGGATTTGCCCGATTCTTGCATTGTGAACCAGACTCCCAAAATGCATGCACTGTAGTTTAGCAGCACAGGCCCCAGAGTCAGACTGCCGGTGTTCATTCCCAAGCTCTGTGTTTTTGGTGGGTGATCTTGGGGATTCTCTCAACCTATCTGCGCCTCAGTTTTCTTATCTCTATGTGGAACAACAGCAGTACAAAATCCCCTTGGATAAACTGGAACAATAGCCAATATGCTGTCCCCACAAGCTGTTCCTGGCATGCTTTCAATAGGTTACCTATAATTTGTGTTATCTATATTTGTTAACTGTTATTAGATTTACTTTCTTGAGCTCTGTGACCTTCGGGGAGGAGTATAGCCAAGGGGAAGAATGTGCAGTCAAGTCAAAAATCTTTTCCTCCTCATTTTGTTTTATTTTATTTATTTATTTATTTTTGAGTTGGAATCTCACTCTGTCGCCCAGACTGGAGGGCAGTGGCTGCTCCCGGCCACCGCAACCTCGACCTGCTGGACTCCGACGATCCTTCCGCCTCAGCCTTCCGAGTAGCCGGAATTACAGGCATGCGCTACCACGCTTGGCTGATTTTTTTATTTATTGTAGAGATAAGGTCTCGTCAAGTTGCCCAGGTGGGTCTCGAACCCGTGGGCTCAGGCAATCCACTCACCTCACCCTCCCAAAGGCGCGGGATTACAGGCTGAGCCACCAAGCCCGGCTTCCTCCTCATTTTAAAAATAGATATGAAATTATGACAAAAGTCATTCCTAATTAGAGGCCTTCCTATTTACACGATGTTCACACCTCAATCTGGTCTTGAACTCCTGGCCTCAGGCAATTCTGTTGCCTTGGCCTCCCAAAGTGCTAGGATTACAGGCGTGAACCACTGTGCCTGGTCACTTTGTCTTTTTTCAGTGCCTGCCACCTGTCCCCTCCCTGGTGTATGACATCCTTCCTTTTCCGTCACAGCCTTTGTCTGCTCTCTCTTTCCTGAAGGCTGTAGGACCTGGGAGAGGCCAGAGTCTGCCCTGGCAAGTGTTTGATGAAGTGCAGTGATTGATAATCTCTACAATCTTAGGGTCTTTTCTCCACTGGGAAATGGAAGCTGTCTCCATCCGTGTTTTGCTGGATTTCTGCAATTTACCTGTCTACTTTTGCAGTCTATCCCCTTCCACCGTGAGGCACTGAGAGACTCCCTTGTGCACTTGCTGGCAAGCACAGTCTGGCTAGAGCAGGTCTTTTGATTCTTTTTTTTTTAAAGTTGAAATCTCACTCTGTTGCCCAGACTGGAGTGCAGTGGCACACCCCAGGCCATAGCAGCCTTGACCTGCTGGGCTCCAGTGATCCTTCCACCTCAGCCTTCCAAGTAGCTGGAACTACAGGCACGTGCTACCACACCCAACTACTTTTTAAAAAAATTTATTGTTGAGATGAGGTCTCGCCAAGTTGCCTAGGCTGGTCGTGAACCCACGGGCTCAGGCAATCCACTCGCCTCGGCCTCCCAAAGTGCTGGGATTATAGACTGAGACACTGAGTCCGGCCAGGCCTTTTGATTCTGTAGGTGCTGAACTGGCTGCCTACTTTGAGTGCGAGGACACGTGTAACCAATCTTTTGAGGTGTGCGCACGTGTGTGCGTGTGGGTGTGCATGTGTGTGTGTGCTGGGGCAGGTGGAGAAGGGATGTCTCTAGAAAGACTCAGGAGACTCATGGTGTATTAGAGCTGGAAGGACCTTCAAGGCCACCTGGTCTAGGGGTTTCCAGTCAGGCTTTAGAGGAACCTCAGGGTATGACAAGGTGCCTACAGAGGCTGCTGTGTCAAGAGCAGCTGTGGGCTGAAGGTGGGTGGAGTGTCCTAAGCTGCCTAGTAGTTCAAGCTTCGTCTGTTTTTCAAAGTGGCCCCACATTTTCCTCTTATAAGTGAGGTAATAGAAGTGGAATAACTTGTTAATTGGGTGCCATTTTGTTTCGGATACTGCTTGAGACTGCTCTCCTCATCTTTCTGATGTCTAGTGCGTTCTCCTACCATGTTTTTCATGATCTTCTCTATGTTTGTAATTCTCCAGCACCATTCACCACCCCCTCCATGGGTACCGTATTTTCCTGAAAGGATTGAGGCCTCTGGTGTGTGTGTCCTCTTTTCCTACCCCCAATATCCTCCCCATGTTCCCTTCCCCTTCCCCCTTTCTTCTCTGGTTTTCAGTCTCCCACCTTGCTGGGGCTAACCCTTCCACTCATGTCCACAGTTCTACTCCTTCCTTTTCTGCCAGGATCTTGTCCTAATTTGGATCTGTGTATTCAATCATTTCCTACCAGCCATTGTTTTCCCTTTATCTACAAACATCTTTGGGTTTTCCCATTATGCAAACAAAACAAACAAACAACAACTACAACAAAGGAATTTCCTTAGTTTTGCTCCTCAATACCCATTGCTTAAAGAACAGGGTCTCAGTCTGTTACCTAAGCTGGAGGCAGAGGTGCCATCATAGCTTACTTCTGGGCTCAAATGATCCTCCTACCTCAGCCTCCTAAGTAGCTGAGACTACCACCAGGCCAAACTCCATTGCTTTTTTTTTTTTTTTGAATCAGATTCTCACTCTGCTGTCCAGGCTGGAGTACAGTGGCATGTTCATGGCCACAGCAGCCTTGACCTGCTGGCTCAGGTGATCCTTCTTGCCTCAG
Source organism: Cephalopachus bancanus (assembly GCA_027257055.1). Lineage (NCBI taxonomy): Eukaryota > Metazoa > Chordata > Mammalia > Primates > Tarsiidae > Cephalopachus > Cephalopachus bancanus. The sequence continues at coordinate 693,349 of JAPVLO010000796.1, read as the reverse complement.
CCTTCCAAGTAACTGGAACTACAGGCACGTACCACCATGCCCAACTAATTTTTTGATTTATTGTAGAGACAAGGACTCGCCAGGTTGCCCAGGCTGGTCTTGAACCCCTGGGATCAGGCAATCCTCTCGCCTCTGCCTCCCAAAGTGCTGGGATTACAGGCGTGAGCCTGGCTTCCATTGCTATTTAAATTGCACATGCAATTTAAATAGACATGCATCTACCTTTCCCCTCCCATTCTTCCTCTTCCGTGTATCACATATACAGTAAGCTACTTTGATTTGCCGAACACGTCTGGTACCTTTTCCTTTACTGGTTCCCACTCAATCTCTTATGCCTGTTGATGGTTTTCAAGGCAGGTCATATCTTGTCTCTTTGATGAAGACTTCCCCGGCTTCCCAACATGGCTGAGATCCTGCCCTTGTGTAAATGCTCATGGTGTTATTTCTGACTTACCTTCCTAGCCTTTCTCCCTCTGCCTGACAGCATTTAGGGCAGGGGGAATCCTTCTCATTTTTGCATCCCCCACAGTGTTTTGTGCTTTATGTGTAGGTGTGTGACAAGTCATACAGTCAGCTGGGCACAGCTGGAGCCAGAACCATTCCTCCTGACTCTTAGATCAGTGACTTTTAGCACTAATAATTAGGCATCCGTGATCCATGTAAGGAGCTTTTTCTGTCTGGTGTCTCAAGAAGTTAAATACAGCTTTTGGTCTTTGGGTTCACTTTTGTTTGTCTCAGATTACTTTAGCCAAAACCCTGCTCAATTAAATTGAGCAGTTTCATCTTCCAGAACAGCTCCTAACTCTGACTGACTAGGTGTGCTTGTTTGGAATCCCGTGTTAAGAAGAATCCTGAGGCTCATTAGGGGAATGGTATCATGCTTGGCTAGTAATTCTTCCATGGACTTGGGAGGGAAGCAACTTGGCACAGGAATCAGTTTTCTGCCAAACTATAGGAACACATGCAGTTTGAATCCTGGGAACAGATGTGCCCTTTCACCCAGCCTCCATGCCTTGATGGTCACATTTGGTGGCTGGGCACATTTTAGTCTGCATTTCCTCATATGAGCCAAGCCGGCGACTGTGACTAACCCCAGTGGCCTCTCTGGAACTAGAAACATTCACTTATTCTAGTTCCAAATCTCACCCTTCTGTAATAGTACTGTGCTGTGTCTTTTTCTTCCCCCTTAGAGAATTTGAGGTCGCTAGCTGATTCCTTGCTTCTTTTCACTATTTCTGACAGCTTTCTCCTCGGCACATTTGAAGTTCATGGGAAATGTTTGTGCCAGGAATAAGGGAAAATAGGAACGTTGGAAGATCGGATGCAAATGCTCCCCTGGCTGAGCCATGGAGCTCAGAGAACACTTTCCCTGCCTGGCTTCAGGCCCTGTGAGCCTGCTGAGCCCAGGCCAGGCTGCGTCCACCTCTCCTCACTCCTCATGCCTGCGATCCCCTCTCCAGCCAAGACTGTAACCATGCTGAGATTGGAGACATTACTGCTCTTTTGCTCGGGAACAAAGGAAGACTCCAACTCACCTTCCTTACTTCTTTTTATTTTTACTTTTTGAGTTGGGGTCTTACTCTGCAGCCCAAGCTGGAGTACAGTGGCATGATCATGGCTCACGGCAGCCTTGACCTCCTGGACTCAGGCGATCTTTCTACCTCAACCTCCTGAGTAGCTAATTTTTTTTTATTTTTTGTAGAATTGAGGTCTTGCTATGTTGCCCAGACTAGTAGTCTCAAACTCCTGGGCTCAAGCCATCGTCCTACTTTGGCCTCCCAAATTATGGGGATTATAGGCATGAGCTAATGAGCCTGGCCTTTTCTCCCCCTCTCTCTCTCTCTCTCTCTCTCTCATTTTTAGAGACAGAGTCTCATTCTGTCACCCAAGTTGGAATGCAGTGGTGTGATCATAGCTCACGCAGCTTCAAACTCCTGGTCTCAAGCAATCCTCCCACCTCAGCCTCCCAAGCAACTGAGACTGTGCCACCATGCCCAGCTAAGTATACTTAAATTTTTTTGTAGGAGTGGGGTCTTACAATGTTACCCAGGCTGGTTTCAAACTCCTGGCCTCAAGTGATTCTCCCTCCTTGGCGGTTGCAGCCCTCCTCAAAGTGCTGAGATTACAGGTGTGAGCCACTGCACAGCTACATTCTTGACTTTTGATTTTCTTGGCTTGGCCTGGGATTGCCTGAGTAGCAGGACCTTGATTCTGGATCTCACCCTACACTGAGCCTTGTGTTGGCTCTAACACAGATGGAGCAGGGTGGGAAAACAAAAAGCAGATAAAAACAGCTCAGTCTTGCAGGAAGAAGCTGAAATTTGTGCTCTTGCCACAAACACTGCCATCTCTGACTTGCTTTGGAGCCCCTGGTTCTGGCCCTGCTACTCTGGTCCTGGACTTTCCTGGCCTGTCCCAGTCACTTCACTCTTGTCCATACCCTGTGGGCACCTTTGTAAACATCCTTCCTCTGCCTCTGGGTAAAGTTTGTAAGTCTGCTTTTAACTCCCACCCAAGCTCAGCCTGGGCCTGTCTCTTTCTTTTACAATCTCGATGGCCCCTCCTGACCCTGTTCTAACCTTTCCCATGGAGGGCCCCACCAGCCCCACGAAAGAAATACAGATTTCTTTTCCCGGAGGTCAAACTATTCTCCAACAGACAAAGAAAGTAGTTGCAGCTCCACTTACAGTGAATCTCCACAGTCCCCCAAGGTCGTTGCTCCCCTCAAAGCAAGTGGGTTCCAGTCCCTCCTCCAGACAGCACTTGATGGAGGCCAGGCCGCTGACACCAGCTCCCACGATTGCAACACGCTTGGTCATGTCTTCTTGTGGTGGGGAAAACCAAGCAGGGCTTTTTACTCACAAAGCTCCTCCCATCCTTGGCTGCTCTCACAGACCAGAAACAAGAATCTGGAAGATTAAGGACTTTGCTCAGTTGGAGTCTTCTGTGGCCAGTCTCTGGTGTATGAAAGTGAGAAGGAGAATGTTCAGGGCATGGGTTTAACCCCTGGGCTTCCCGGCACAGCGTGGGCGCCAAACGGTGCAGTTGGGGCCAGGGCTGTGACTCTGGCTGAGCGGCTGGAATGGGATTCTTTGGTGGACAGGGTCTTGTAGTCTGGACCACGCTGCTGCCTCCAGCCTCTCTGCTCTAGCTCTGGAGAGAGCAGCGGACAAGGAAAGGGTCACCTTGTGAGACATGTTCTTTTTAATCACATGCAAACCTGAAGTTCAGATGGGCATGGCGACCTGGCCACAGCCACACAGCAACTGGTGGGTACAGCTGGCACTAGGAGCATGATAGTTGTGGCCACCGCAGGTGCTGTTGTGGCCTGCCCTGCATGATCCCAGCCCTGGCACACTGCCAGGGCCCAGCTGTGCTGTGGGTGTGACCATCCCAGTGATAGTCACCAGCGGGGAGAGAGAATGGTATCTGGTGAGGATTTGTGGTAGAAGGAAGGTGTGAAAAGCCAGCCCTCCCCTCTCAGCCTCACACTGGTTTACCCCGGGGTACATGGCACAGTCACTATCAGCGCAAGCTAGAGGCTATCCCAGCACCAGACCCATGTTCATAATGTGGATGTGTGAGAAGGCTGAGAGGCAACCCCGTGCACTAATGAAGCCCGCAGGCTTTGGCTCCCAGCTCCCTGACTGCAGATCCAGCTCTGTCAGCCATTACTGTTTGAGCAAATTATTTAACCCCTCTGCGTGTCATAACAATAAAGAAAATAGCAGTACCTTCCTTGTAATGTTTTGTGAGAGTCAGGCAAGTTAATGTAACAGTTCCTGGCACACAGCAAATAACTGCAAGCCACAGTAACTCTAAACCAATAAGACTTGCCCAGAACTGGTTTCGTCTTCTGCCTTTTTCACTTTAGGGAACTTCTGCTCTGTTGATTCTTGTGGTGTTTCTGATCAAGGGCACTACATTATGCGATGTTAGCTTTTCTCTAATATGTTTTTATGAGAATTTTGTCTTCCAAAGGTTGTAGAGTTAAAAGTACAAGGGAAGCACCTTGAAGACAGTTGTCCTAACATTGCTGTTCTTCATGTCATAGATGTACTCTCTCCCAAGGCTGGGTGTGCATCTTTTTTTTTGGGGGGTTGGGGATCTGAGAGAAGCAGCTAAACTATAGAGACTTCTCCTGTTTTGTTCCCTCCTGTGTCTATGACTAGGGCAGCACTTGGAACATAATATAATCAATACTTAATATGTTGCATATATTTTCATTTATTTATTTACTTTAGAGATGAAGTCTTACTAAGTTGCCCAGGCTGTTCTCAAACTCCTGGGCTTGAGCGATCCTCCCGTCTTGGCCATGCAAAGTGTTGGGATTATAGGCATGAGCTACTGTACCTGGCCCTAAACATTTTTTTTCAATGAAATGAAAAGTTTCCTTTTTTTCAAGCATCATGTAAGGTGTTGTAGGGCTGGTCGCTTCCAGTAGCAACTGGGTATGGTTTACTGGGGAAGAACTAGTGGACTCCCTTTAGGGGGAGTCATGCTTTAGACCTTGCTGGACACTATAGAATCAAGAACCTTGTGCAGCGCCCCCCCCAACCGGGCCCGAGAGGACTACCGTGACCCATATCTAGAAAGGCAGCTCATGTGTGGGACTTGGGGCTGGCCACATCTGTTTCAGATCCCTGCTGTATCATGAATCGGCTTGGTGACAAGGAAAATGCCTCAGCTCCCTCATTTGCAAGATGGGGAATGATGGTGCTCATTTTTGTGGGACATAACAGGCATTCAATAAAAATTATCCACTTTCCTGGGGAAAACACTCTAGGAAAAAAAATGAATTGCATACGTACATGTATGCAATTTGCAGCTGTGCCTGGAAGCATGCTGGCTCTGAAGACAGCAGGTTTAATCACAGCATGACATTGGTGCCCTCCATGAGACAGCAGGAAACAAAGCAGATTCCTTTTCTTGGGTGGGGGAAGGGGTATGTGGCGGGGAGGGGAAGCATTTCCAAGAGCTGGGTTGAGAAAGAGGGTGAGGTAATCTTCCTGGCGTGGTTCCACTGAAAATAGAGAGGGGGTCAGGAGGGGGAGGTATAATTTTCCTGGACAGAGGCAAGTAGTCTTCCTCCTTCCATGGTCCAGGAGGTGCCCCAAGCAGGAAGAACAGGCTACTGATGTAGAAAGGACTGGTGTTATAGGTTTCCCTGCTTAGGATGTTGTAGTTTCAGGCATGCGCTGCTGACGGAAAGCCCTGGGCTGGTGGAGTAAGAAGGAGCACGTCTACTTCAATTGTCTGGGTGGAGAGAAGCCCAGCCAAGAATCTGGCTCTGCTTGAGGTGAGCTAACTCTGGAAGCTTCAGGCAAAGGACTGAGCTGCCCTGGACTCACTTTGCAAAAGAAGATATAAGAAGTAACTCTTGGTTCTATAATAAGTCAATGCTTCTATGATGCCTAAATGTTCCCAGGCTGATGGTATTAGGAAGAAATGTTAACATTGCAGAAAAATGAGCATATAGGAATTTTCCTGTGGATAGTGAGAGGTGGGCAAGGCTGGTGAAGTGTGGAGGAGAAAGGGGGCGTGAGGATACCAGGCTGTCTTGGGCATTGCAGCATTCCCCAGTTCCAAAGAGGGCCAGTGGGTGCAGGAGTGGCCATCCGTCTTAGAAGAAATGAAGTCTATATGTTGCCCAGGTTGGTCTCAAACTCCTGGGCTCAAGCAATCACTCTGCCTTGGCCTCCCAGAGTGCTGGATTACAGATACAGCAAGTTTTGGGCAATCCAGATAAGATTGCAGATATGAGATCTTGTTCGTCCCATCTCTGATTCAGGAACTCTAGGGAAGGAGAGGCACTGAATAGTGAAGCTTCTCTTTGGGACCCCAAAGAACCATTCCTTAAGTCAATAAAGAGGTTTTACCCTGTTATAGGTGTATGTCTCAGTGAGATCACTTCAGCATAGCAGATAAAAAGGGATTTATTTTGTTTAAATTTTCACAATTATTTTCCAAGGCCATAAAAATATAGTCAATCAATAGAAGAAACTAATAGAAATTAATAGTACATAATGTCAGAAAAATCATCAGAGACAAAATATGTCTCACCTTGTTCACCTCACATTTCAAAGGCCCTCCTAAAACTGTTGTGTTAAAAATGATTTGCAAATCATCAGAGAAATGCAAATCAAAACCACATTGAGATACCACCCAACCCCAGCAAGAAAGGCCATGATTAATAAGACAAACAGCAACAGATGCTGGTGAAGATGTGGAGAAAAAGGAACACTTCTACACTGCTGGTGGGAATGCAAACTAGTGCAACCTCTTTGGAAGACAGTGTGGCGATTTCTGAAACAACTAGAAACTGACTTTCCATATGATGTAGCAATCCTCCTATTGGGAATATACTCAGAGGAACTCAAATCATTCTACAAAAAAGACACCTGCATACACATGTTTGTTGCCGCTGTATTCACAACAGCAAGAACATGGAACCAACGATGCTGCCCATCGAAGTTGAACTGGATTTAAAAAAATGTGGTACATATACACAGTGGAATATTATGTGGCCATAAAGAAGGACAAACATATCGACTTCACAGCAACTTGTATGGATTTAAAGTCTATCATACTCAGTGATCTATCACAGAAACAAAGAACAGAGGACCATATGTTCTCACTCATAAGCGGACCTTGAACAATTGTAATGCTGTGGGAAGGGGATTGGCAGTGGTGGGAAGCTGCTGGGGGAGGGATGGGCACGCCTCATCAACAGGTATCTGCGTAGTGAACATTTGTATACCTGACCCTGAATTGTACCCCACAATGTGGGGTCCCGCCCGGCAAGGGTCGTGAGATTTTTTGAAGGAGAGACGGATAGGCGAAAGACAAAGATAATATACTCAGACACCTATTTTTTGAACAAATGACAATTTTATGTTAGTTGAGCTTTTATACCATTTGTGAAGGGGCAAGACAAAGAAAATTTTTTATGTATATATCTTTTAAAAGTTATCATTTAGTGGTCTTAGTAGCAAACAAACCAAGATTTTTATAAATATTTAGACAAGTCTTATTTATAAAGCCAACAATGATATTTGAGACATATACTAATGTCTCAAATTATAGTCTTTGAAATGTCTCAAGAAAGTTTTTTTAAGTGTATATTTTTTATGTGTCAGGAATTTTTTTTTCTTAGGCTTTTATGTTTTTTAGAGTCTCGTGATCGTCTCTCTTGTCCAGATGTCCTCATTATTTTTTTATCTTGTAGTGTTTGTTTTTAAAGAGAACTTAAAAGAAGCTTTTAGTAATGTTTTTTAGGCCCCTCAAGTTTACTTTCTGTTTTAGCTGATCTGTCATAAAAGTGTCTGATTATTATATTATGAGTTTAGTGAAAACCCACTCTATAAATGTTAACTTAGAGTTTTAACTATAGAATTAAGTAAAAACCTTAACATTAACCTTTATCCTAAGTCAGTGAAAACAGTGTTATAAATCACCTACATAACTCCTAGATAAGTGTTAGAATTTATAATGAATTCATAATGACCTTACTATAAACTTGTGCTTTTAAAAAACCTTATGTCTAAACAGTAAACTGTATAATTTAAAATTAAATAAGGAATGAATATACTTATAACATTTATTACTTAAGCAATATCTAGTAATTTATAACCAAGTGAAAGAAAGCATTCTTGATGTGCTTCAGAGTTTAACCCTCCTTGCATATGTTAGAAAAGGCCAAGTGGCACAGTGGGAAAATGGAAAAATAAACCATGACATTTCCAGGTTAACTGTGAGTACTTCACATAAACATGCCATTTTCTTGTTCCACGACTGCACAGAATTCTTCGGCGGTATCAAACAGCAAAGGTGGAAGACAGAAGGGCCTCAGCTTCCTGGGCTCGCCCTGTGGCCTGGGGTCTTCAGCCCATCCGGACCCTGTCAATCAGGTGGGCCTCCAAGGCTGGCTCCCAACACCACATCTTTAAAATTAAAAAAAAGAAAAAAAAAAAAACAAGTAACTCTTAATCCAAGGGCCTCACCCAGTAACGTAAACATCCGCCTTTAAACATTTGTAGGATCACTGAGAAGAGAAGGGTTGGAATTACGGCCTGCAGTGGCACTGAGGAGCAAACCGCAGCTCAATAAAAGCACTTTCCGGCTTTTCCAGCTCTAAAATCAGCTTTATTCAGGCAGAGAAGACACATTATTGAAGATATTGACAGCAGGGGATTAACAGATCACACAGAGGGCAACATCAAACACCTGTGGTGTCCCATCGACTCAGATCCTAAGACTCATTCTCCAGTTAATTCAGGCATCAAGCACTCAGAGTGGCTTTTGTGTCACCTAAGCCCGAGGCCAGGTATCGGGGGTGCAAAGGGTGAACGAGGTATGATGTCTTCTCTGGAGCAGAGGTCAAGCTGCTGGGGAAGTTGGACACAAGAATAAATAATTACAAAAAAGATTCTGTGGGCCATTGTTTTTCTAGACTCTGATGTGGCCATGTGCTCTTTGAGCTATGGCCACTGCCATGTTTCCTAAGCTTTGGCTCCCTCTCCTACCTTGGAGAGGTGAATCTCCTCTCTCTCTCTCTAATTTACTTTCTAGCCATTGCTTTGCTAAACTCTGGCATGTTCACGTGGCTCTTTGAGCTATGGCTGCCATGTTTCCTGGCTTTGGCCCCTTCCCCTGCCTTGGGGAGGTGAATCTCTCTCTCTCTCTCTCTCTCTCTCTCTCTCTCTCTCTCTCTCTAATTTAGTTTCTAAATAAGCCATATTTTCAAAAACCAAATTAAAAAACCCAAAACAAACAACCAAAAAAGATTTTCTGTGTAAAGTACCAAGAAAGAGGTGTCTTCTGCACAAATTACAGTAAGAGCACAAAGGAAGAGGCGCTAAATCTGACTTTGGGTCTGTTAAGGAAGCAACATAGAGGAATACGATTTGCTCCAGGCTTTGAAGGACTACTAGGACTTCAGTGGGCTCCAGGTCAGGGAACACAGAGAGTGAGGTTGGAGCTGGTCCACGGAGGCCATGTGGCAGCTTGACCCTATGAGAGCCAGCCTTGCTCTTGACTGCCAGAGGAGCTACGTTGTGTTCCCCACAAGGGGAGGCTGCGTACATTGTCGGTTGACAGACCATGGCTATTAGTCTTCTCTCTGCATAAGGCTATGTGTTTTCCTTTGTCTGTCTCCTTTGTTCTCACGGCAACTGGCAGTACACTTGGTCTATCATAGTTTTGCATAACTATTTGGCAATTGGTTGATTTTCTGATGGGTAAAATGTATTCACTTATCATTTTACACCCATTTCAATGGAAATAATTAATTGAGCAAGCCTTTGCTGGAACTGATATCCTGCGTTAAAGATTCTTTCCTCCAAATAACCCCTTATCAAAATGTACGATAAATAGAAGCCTTCCTGGACCACCATGGACGCAGTGTGGACCAAATGCAGTCAGACTTCTCTGAACAATAAATCTCTCTAAGGCTTTTTGTGGGATGAGTAGAGGAATTATGAGTCAAAGACCTGGGTTTGAAGGTCTGTGTTGGCTAATTACTGATGTTATGACTGGAGGCAAGTAATTGAATATTTCTGAGTCTCAGTTTTCTTCTCCTTCATACGAAACTAGAAGTACAACTAATCTCAGAGGTTTGTTGTAAAAATCAATAAACTAACATATAAAAAGCATTTAGCACAGTAGTTGGGACATACTAGGTGCTCCAGTAGACGTTGCTATATTATTTTCATATCTTCAAGAGATTTTTCTTTAATAATTTTGTGACTATCTACCTTGACAATTTGGGGTTTATTTATGGTCACAAAGTGACAGAATATTTGGAATCAGAGCCATTGGAGAAAACTAGAAATGTGTATCTAAAAGTAGTCTTTCAGAAAGTGAAGGAAATTAGCAGGGAAATATAAGAATGATGGTGAAAGAAAGGGAAAGAGAGAAAAAGAAAAAAGAAGGGCACAAAACAGGCTTCAAAGTCCTCCAACAGGTTTTTTGTTTTTCCGTTTGATTTCCATCTACTTAGTGTGCCACCATTGTCTCATTTGAGTTGCTCCCTAGGTTTGGAAAAGCAAACACACGAGTTGTGAGTGCAGAGGCACAGGGTCTACACCACCTTCCCTCTCAGGTGAGGAGCCCTGCTTCCAGGCATGGGGGTTCTATGAGACCAACATGAGTTTAACAATTTGTGTGCTTTTCTACAAGTGTTGTCTCCTCCCCCCTTTTGTTTTGTTTAAAACTAAAAATAAATTCTAGTCAATGACTGTTTTACATTTAGACAGAGTAATTGATAACACAATAAAAACTTTTTATTAGATTGAAAATTACATGAATGTCACTGATTATGAAAGTGTTATTTTTTCTTTTCTTTTCTTTTGAGGCAAGGTCTCACTCTGTTGCCCAGGCTGGAGTGCAGTGGCAAGATCACAGCAGGTGACCCTCCTTCCTCAGCCACTTGAATAGCTGGGAATACAGGTGCACACTACCAAAATTGGCTAAATTTTTTAATTTTTTTGTAGAAACGAAGTCTTGCTATATTGCTCAGGCTAGTCTAGAACTCGTAGGCTCAAGCAATCCTCTTGCCTTGGCCTCCCAAAGTGTTGGGATTATAGGTATGAGCCACTGCCCCTGGCCTGGAGTGAAATTTCACATACAAATGCAAAAACAACATTTAAAATGTTATTGCTCCTTATGTAGATATTTGATTAAAAATTGGCCATTTTTTGTTGAAAGTCAGAATAAATGTATGATGATTATTTTAATGAAGAAAGCTTCATTAAAGCTGACTAAATATGAAAGAAATAAGTAATAAAAATAAAGAAAATTGGGAGGTAGATGTCACTGGGTGAAAGTAAATGTTAGAAAAATAACAAGCAAAATAACTTAAGCAGTGCACAATTACTAAGTGGGGTGGGAAATTGCAGTTGTTGTATAAACGTTACTAATTTTTAACTTTGAGACTAGGAATGACTTTGATTTTCCTGTGGATTTTATACTGTTTTCTTTCCTTGTAAGAAGTAAAACACAAATACACAATTTACTGAAGTGAGATTGATTGTTCACTTTAGTTTATTAGGGTGATACATTGTGGGGGTCAGAACTCAAGACTGGGCTGTCAGTTCTAAGCTGTATAGAGGTGCGCTGAGTTATTTTAGATTTTTGAGGAAAACATAGCAATTCTCAGTGTTGAGCACCATGCTAAGTATTAGCTCAAGGTGGCTAACAGTTTCAATATTGTATAAGGCTGCGATCCGTGAGATGATGCCACATCTTCGCAAAGCTGGGTGTTTGGCAATTACTATAACAAAAAGCAAGTCGCAGGAAAACCGAAGTGGGACAGGAAGTGACAGGGTCAGGTCTGATCTCATTCCAAGGTGAGAGAAGTTGTGCAGGGCTCAGCAGGGGCATAAACTCCATTATTAAGCAGTTGTGAGTAAGAATGAAACAACAATAGTATTTTTCTTTCAATTTGCATATTATTTGTTCACATAGCTTTAAAGTTGTTAGAGTATAAATAATTATTATGTTGTTTGGTCCTAACGACTTCGCAAGAGGAACTATGGGCCAGGGGCACCATGAAGGAATAACTTACATTTTTTTTGTTGGAAGTCTTAACCTAAGACTTGAACCTAGTCTTAACCTAGTCTTGAATCTAGAGAGTTTTGGAAACTCTGGTTAAGTCTTATTTCTGGACATTTTTTATTGACCTGGAGACTTCATCTACTGATGTCAGGAAAATGCAAACTATCCTATATTAGAGTCCAGCATTGTATCAATTGGCCAGTGTTTTTCCAGTGTGACTCACATATGCCTTCACTGGGAAGCCATCTTCACTGGTGCTGTGCGACTTGTATCCAGCCCTTTATTTATGCATTCCCCAGCACCCCCCTTCCTCATCCTCTCTGTTTCTCTCTCTCTCTCTCTCTCTCTCTCTCTCTCTCTCTCTCTCTCACACACACACACACACACACACACACACTTCAGACTACTGGTTGGCACCGACAGCACCAATATCCTCAAGTGCTTTGTGGCATTTCAAGAGTAATCAGAGATAGATTCAGCTGGTTGGTAATTGGGGGCAGATGAAGGTGCCCACTTAGTCCCTGGGAACAAAGGAGCACTGCTGGTAAGAGTCTTGGGTTGGAGTGAGGCCAGACTCTGTGGGTTCTCTCCTCTGGCAGCCTACCCCATTTCCTCAAGCCCATTCTTGACCACAAACAACAGATAATAAACCTTCTGCTGGGCTCTGAGTTCATAGTAATGCCAGTTACAAAGCCACAGCAGATTCCCTAGCCTGGAGGGAAAACTCCAAGAAATAACCATGGTCTTAAACTCAGTTTCTCCATCTGTAAAATGGATGATGTGGAACTGAATGTCTAAAAGTGCTTTTCAAAACCCTTGATATCTGCAATCTTGTGAATTTAGCTGGGAGTGGGATTTGTTAAAAAGATCTGTCAGTCCCATGGAAATCAAGAAATTTTTATGTAACACATAGAATGGAACGTGAGACACTTTTTTTTTGTTCGTTTGTTTTTTAGAGTTGGAGTCTCACTCTGTGGCCCAGACCAGAGCTCAGTGGCACCCTCCCAACCACCACAGCCTCGACCTGCTGGGCTCCGGCTATCCTTCCGCCTCAACCTTCCAAGTAGCCGGAACTACAGGCGTGTGCTACGAGACACTTTTAACAACAGAAAAAAAGATGACATGCTGGAACAGATTAGTCAGATTCCCAAAAGAATTTGCCCCTTGCTGCCCACTTGCACCAAGTGCCAATGATTGATGGTCAGCCCCGCCCCCAAATTATTGTCTCAGGTCATGTTAAAAGTTATTCATGGAAGTACTTAAGAAAGACGACTGATTTCCCTTTGTACTGAACAATTTTCCCTTTGACTCAACCACTTAATAATCTAACCAGAAGTATACTTACCTGTGTACACAGAAGACTTGGTACCATCTGACTATGCTGTCCCACTAAAAGTATTCAAACATTTTCCACTCCTGTACTTTGGAGCAGAGTAGCTCCTCTAGGGTTGGCTAGAGGGAGTTGCTTACTAAGGTGATTCTGCCCTCAAGTATGATAACTAGTTAGAAAAAAATCCAGTCCCCACCCTCCTCGTCCAAGAGATGATATCAGGTTACTTACTTTATGTGCTGATAATTCCTGGTGCTGATAGTCCTGCCATACAGTGAAGACTATGGAGCAGGCAGAAGTCAGAATGAATGAGTGTGAGCTGGTGGGAGTACCTCACACAACAGATGAACCTGGCATAAGAGACGAGGAATGCTCTGCAGAATTTGGATCCTACGGTTAGCCGTTTATGTTTTAACTTGTGGTTGGACTGCATCGGCGAAATGTTAAGAGAAATGCTGACTGGTGACATGCACTTTAGACTCACTCTTCTGCCTGCAGACTATAAGTTAAATTGCAGTAGCATCCTCACTGGTCATCAGTTTCACTCTTCAAAGGAGTGTGAATAAAGTAAGACAATCGCATTAACAGCTGCTACATCAAAGATTCACTTTCAAGAGTTTTGATCCATTTTATATTTAGAGAAAATTATTTATTTTATTTATGCTTTATTTTTTATTTTTTTGAGTTGAAGACTCACTCTGTCGCCCAGGCTGGAGTGCAGGGCCACACTCACGGCCACCGTAGCCTCAACCTGTTGGGTTTAGGCGATCTTTCTGCCTCAGCCTTCTAAGTAGCTGGAACTACTGTTGTGTACCACCATACTCAGTTAATTTTTTGATTTGTTGTAGAGACGAGATCTCACAAGTTGCCCAGGCTGGTCACGAAACCCCGGGCTCAGGCAATCCTCTCACCTTGGCCTCCCAAAGTGCTGGGATTACAGGCTGAGCCACTGCGCCTGGCCAAACATTATTGTTTTTAAAGAATCAGGGCAACTCCCTCGGGTCCCACTGTGGGAGCTTTTCTGACCTCTCAATAAATCCTGTTTTCTTACTAAAAAAAAAAAAAGAATCATATGTCACTCACATGAGAAAAGTCAATGTGTAAAGCCTTTTTAAGTGCAGATGATTATCCAGGCAGTTGGGAAAACAAGACAGACGAGAGGAACATGATCTTTGGAGTCACAAGTCCTGGGTTCAAATATTGTGTTTACCAGTTATTATCAGAGTAATCTTGGAACAATTGTATGCCTTTTCTCAGCTTTGGTTTTCTTGGTTCAAAATAGGTCTCAGATAGTTGTGATGGGGATTATGTGAGATAATATAAGTCTAGAGTCTTCTTCATAGTAAAAGTGTGACGATAACGAGGATGATGTCATTGCTGGACCAGATAAGATGTTTTAATGATTGATTCTTACTGTTGAAAGACTCTCACAGGTGCAGGCAGTAAACTCCAAGAGAGGATGGTGGACTGTAGCAGGGAGAGGGTTCTGAGAAAACAAAACTTTTCCCTTGATTTTCAATGTGGCATAACTGCATCCTTGGTCCCTGCAACTAGAAGACCTTGTGTATGACTACGTTGCTTGCTCGTTGGGCTCACCACTTGCCTTATTTCTGACTGATTATCTACTTGGCACAAAGACAGCATTGTTAGTTTTGTTAAGTTCAGTTCCGTTCCTGCAGCTATGAAGATGATAATTCTTAAGTAATGCAAACTTAGTTCTACATAGAAAGTAAGCCTATTAGTTTAAGCATGTTTCTAAAAATCAAAATGTGGGCTGGGCATGGTGGCCCACGCCTGTAATCCTAGCACTTTGGGAGGCTGAGGTGAGAGGATCGCTTGAGCCCAAGAGTTCAAGAACAGCTTATGCAACATAGTGAATCCTCATGTCTACAAAAGGAAAAAGATAAAAATAAAAAAAATTAGTGGGGTATAGTGGCATGCATCTGTAGTCCCAGCTACTCTGGAAGCTGTGGTGGGAGGATCACTTGAACCCAGGAGGTCGAGGCTGTGGTGAGCCATAATTGTGCCACTATGCTCCAGCCTGGGTGACAGAGTGAGACCTTGACTGAAAAAAAAAATCAAAGTGTGCTTGATACTGAGTCAGGAATACCTTGAGAGCTGAGACTACCATTAATGTCCAAAGCCAGTACTAAAACACTTGCCTTGATGTGTACATGGTACACACCAGAATGTCTCTGGACCTTACCAGGAATGCTCCTAACATAAGGGGAGTCAAAGGACTTTAAAGTATTGGTTGCACATAACATGCTTATTTCATTATATAATCTCAGTCTCCATAATTAGCAAGAAATTTATAGTAATTAAAAATGAGAAGATTGGTCTTCAGTGGTACCTTCACTTTCTGCTATTTTTAGGGCATATTGTCAATTCATTGTATACTTTAAGCCATGGGATGAGGAAAACTATCTAGCCCCTTATGCAAATGGTCCTAGAGCCTGAGAAACCAGGTTGTAGATAGTAATGCTCTTCAGGAAATGTTTTGGACTTCCGCCCTTCTGAACAAGGTAGGATTGTACTTCTTGGCCCTCTAGTGGTTGGTTGGACGCAATGTGACCAGTTCTAGTCAAAGAACTGTGAGCCAAAGTAATACGTGCTTTCTGGGCCAGGGCATATGGACATATACTTGCCACGACAAGATTCCATAGACTCTTCTTTTTGTTCAGCATAGTAACCAGCAGCTTTTAAGATGGTGATACTATTAGTCTGAATACCAAGTACTATGCTAAGCAGAGCTACCCCCAAAGGATACATACATTAAATTATCTTCATTTTATTTTAAGGTATTGAGATTTGGGGGATTGGGTGTAAGTGCTAATACCTAGTCTCTACTGATTGATGCTCTAGATGAATGTTTCTAGGCTCCTTCATTGTATTTCTACATCATCCTCTTAAATTTCACTTCCCTCTTTTTATTCCATTGCTTTGATTCATATGTAGAGCCATGCACAAAATAGGTTGTCGGGCTTAAATAAAATTGAATTGTTTATAATATCTAGTGTCTTTTAGTATCGAATCCAGGTTTCTCAGGTTGCTAAAACTTATAATAGCTTAACACCAAGAGAAACTGATGCTCTTTCAGTCAGTTACTTTCTATTGGCCAGCATCTCAAAGTGTAAGCAAAACTCTTTATCAATTATAATTAAAAAAATTCTTCTTCCAGAGTATGAGCATTTATAGAAGGACATCTCAGTATTAAAATTCAAGTTTTAGAGTAGAGCAGCCAGGTCTTACAATGGTTTGTTTGGACTGGTATCAGAAAAAGCACCAAGATAGTATTCAGAAGACCGGATTGGTCATGTGACCCTGGGCAGTGCCTTAGCTTCTCTGTGACTTTGTTTTCTTTATCTGAGAATATTCTGTTAGGTCCTTTTCACACCCAAAATGATCCAGTGACTTGTAGCAATCCCTTAGTTCCAAAGTATAATTACTACTACTGTATCGTAAAATTAAGTTAAAGTTGGCCTCAAGACGCTTCTGTACATAGTAAACTATATCCTAACTTAAAAAGTAAAATAAAACAAAAAAAGCAAGCAAATAAACAAAAAATGCAGCCTAACTTGTGAGAATATTTTTGTAACAAGTTACTGAGTCTTGTCCAGCTATAGCAGTCAAGCATTTAGCTAATCACAGGCTGCAGACAGTTCAGACATATCCAAATAAGGTCAATGCTGAGCTGTGAACAATCACGTTATTTCTGTATGTTACATATTTTTTATGTCTATAAATACTGCCAGTCCCTGTTGCTGGGTGAAGCTCTCTGATGCTTTATTGGCTCAGGGTGCTGCCCAATTAATGGAATGTTTCTTTGCTCAAATAAATTCTGCTAAATTTAATCTATTTAAAGTTTTCTTTTCAATGGACCAGTGTGAAAAATGGGATCTGAAGTAGACCTTCAGTGACCACCCACAGAAGCACCAAGTAGCTGAGTTGAAGGTATTCTCCAGGGCCCATGTGCTCAATAATTTCTTGCAGCAACTGAGGTCTTGGGTGAATTCTCTCTTGGAGTCAAGCTTTACAGATTTGTGTTTTGAACTCTTCAACTTTATTTGGGCACTTTTTACTGGATTGGGTCCAGGATCAAACCAGATTAGATAATTAACTGGATTGATACAGTTAGAGGCCTTAAGGAGGTACCTTTTGAAAATGGGTTCCTCTAAATATAAGGAGTCTGGGACTCCACTTTCTGAGACATTGGCTACCTTTATGTACAAAAATTGTGGGCCCAGAATCTGTGTATTTTTTGGGAAAATGGATTAACTTTACTAGTGGCCATAGTTGGAGGTTTTAACCTAGATAAAATTGTTCACTTGCAAAGTGCATTAGAAAAAAAAGGATCCAAAACACCACAAAAGCAATGGGATGCATTCTTTAATTGGTATACAGAGGCACCTAAAAGGTTAAATGAATTAAAGATTGGCTTTTTAAAATGTTCCTTACAGAAGGCAAAAGAAAAAATTGCAAAAATATTTTCCACAAATGTTAGTAAAAAAGTTTAGCCATTTGGCCAAAATATCTTGTTCCATTGGTTAGAAAACCAATTTGGATTCAGTTACTCTTTTTTTTTTTTTTGGAGTCGGAGTCTCACTCTATCACCCAGGCTGGCGTGCAGTGGCACACTCATGGTCACCTGCTGGGCTCAGGCGACCCTTCCACCTCAGCCTTCCAAGTAGTAGAACTACACGCATGTGCCACTACATCCAGTTAATTTTTGTTTTTCATTTTTTGTAGAGACGAGGTCTCACCAAGTTGTCCAGGCTGGTCTCAAACCCCTGGACTCAGGCAATCCTCTTGACTCGGGCTCCCAAAGTGCTGAGATTACAGGCTTGAGCCACTGCACCTGGGCAGATATTCTTTAATAAATTAGTGGGCTTGTATTGTTGCACTTGGAAGACCGAAGTGGAAGGATCACCTGAGCCCAGCAGGTCGAGGCTGCAGTGGACATAAGCATGCCAATGCACTCCAGGCTGGGCGACAAAGAGTGAGACTCCAACTCAAAAAACAAAAACAAAAACAAAAACTTTCTCATGTAGGAAGACTGATACTATAACAGGAGCTAAAGGTTATTAGAAAATGTGTTTCCCTTATGGGTTACCTAAAGGTCTTCAGTGATAGAGGTACTTGTTTTACCAGAAACATTGTAAAATAGTTAAATAAAGAATTCATTTAACATAATTTATTCATGCCAAACTTTAACATAATTCATTCATGCCAAACACAACAGCATTAGGCAAAGATAACTGCATTGATTGAATTGCTTTGGTCAAAGGTATTATCAGCGGAAGGCAATCAGACCCACTGTCACTGGAAAACATAGGTTGACTCCTTATGAAACAGTTGCCAGAGATCCTATGCCCCTAATAACAGACCCTCATGTATCTCCCACTCTTGTAAACTCTGACATGACTCAGTAGTGCCTGGCTTTAATGAATCATGCCAAAGCATATTTTCACCAGGTTAAAAAAGCCCTTTATGACTCATCAACTGATGACAACCAGACCTTTTATGACTGAGTCTTGGAAATGACACCGGAGAAAGATTGCCTTTGAGCTTCTTTGGAAGAGACCATATCAAGTTCTTTTCTGAAGCAAAAATTCAGGACCTTGGGTCTTGTATTCACATCTCTTAAGTTAGAAGAGCCCCTCTAGACTCTTGGAACTGTACACCTATTGCAGGTAAAGCTGACTCCGAAGCAGATGGTATCCTAGACATGGACCACTTTCCAAGTTCATGGAGTAAGATTTCTCTGCCATCATGAAAGCTTTACTTTTTCCTTCTTTTCCCTGTTTTCTACTGTCTTAATCCCTTCTCTTTCATTACAGAAAAAGCCATGGAGCCATAATCTGTGGATAGCTTTAGCAAAGGTTTATGCTCTAGAGAGAAACTAGAGCAATTGTTGGTATGTGGGCTAAAGCCCACAAACCAGGAAACAATCCTTTTATGCCAATGCCTCTCTATGTTCCCAGTGAGAGTCATTCTGACACTCCAAAAAAGAGTGAACAGTGATTTTTTTTAGTTGAAGTCTTACTCTGTCACTCAGGCTGGAGTGCAGTGGCATGCTCAGTCACCCCAGTGTTGACCTGCTGGGCTAAGGTGATCCTTCCACCTCAGCCTTCTAAGTAGCTGGAACAGGTGTACATGACCATGCCTGGCTAATTTTTTGATTTATTGTAGAGATGAGGTCTCGCCATGTAGCCCAACCTGGTCTCAAATCTGTGGGCTCAGGCAATCCCCTCACCTCAGCCTCCCAAAGTGCTGGGATTACAGGCTTGAGCCACCATGCTCGGCCAGAAAGTGATTCTTAAAACTAGACATCACTGTTACTTGCTTTCCTGAATTCATTGGGAATTGTACCCTGAACTTTCCAATTAACCTAATTGCTACCAAATATAGAAAACCTATCTGAGTGATGCCCACAAAATGTATGCTACGCTTGCAGGCATCATGTACTCAAGACCTGTGGACTACCAATGTGGGTATGAGTAATTGCTGTAAGATGTCACTGGATTAAATCCAGACATTCTCTTTCCACTAAGTATCATTATATACCCTATGGCATATCCTTTAAAGTAAATTTGTCACTGTACCTCATTTAGAAGCTATGTGTACTTATGGGCAGACAATTTTTTTAAATTATAAAGATGTGGGGTACAATTCAGGGTCAGGAATACAAACTTTGATTATGCAGGTACCCTTGCTGATGAGGTATGCCCCTCCTTCCCCTAGCAGTTTCCCCCAACTGCCAATCTCACCCCTCTCCCCTGACAGTTTCCCACTACTGCCAGTCGCTTTCTTATAGCATTATAATTGTTCAAGGTCCGCTTATGAGTGAGACCATATGGTACTCTGTTCTTTGTTTCTGTGACAGATCACTGAGTATGACTGACTCCAAATCCATCCAAGTTGCTGCGGAGTCCATATATTTGTCCTTCTTTATGACTGCTTAATATTCCATTGAGTATATGTACCACATTTGTTTTGTTTTGTTTTGTCTTTTGTTTTTGTTTTTGTTTTTGAGTTGGAGTCTCACTCTGTCACCCAGACTGGAGTGCAGTGGCTGCTCCCGGCCACTGCAGCCTCAACCTGCTGGGCTCCGGCGATCCTTCTGCCTCAGCCTTCCAAGTAGCTGGAACTATAGGCCCGCGCTACCACGCCCAGCTAATTTTTGATTTATTGTAGAGATGAGGTCTCGCTGCCCAGGTGGGTTTCGAACCCAAGGGCTCAGGCAATCCACTCACCTCAGCCTCACAAAGGCGCGGGATTACAGGCTGAGCCACCGAGCCCGGCAGGACCTTATTCTAATACATTTAAGTATTAAGCCTCCCCCCAAAGTAAATATGGGTTGTTACGTTGCTTGCATGTTTGTTCAATGCACATGCACTGGGGCCACATATTCATAGTTCCTCCTGTGAGCTTTTAAACACATATGTTAACCAACTTGTTTAGCGTAACGCTTCTACCCATCCCCTCCTCCTTGGACTTGCCCATTTCTAGGCCTGACCCAAGGTGTGGTTCCCAGCCTGTGGGTTGGCCACCTTGCGGGCTGTCATCCCTCAGGAGAAGTAAAGTCTCCTCTCTTTTTCAAAATGTATAAATTGTGTGAGCCGCGCTGGTGGCTCAGCCTGTAATCCCGCGCCTTTGGGAAGCTGAGGTGAGTGGATTGCCTGAGCCTGCGGGTTCGAGACCCGCCTGGGCAACGAGACCTCATCTCTACAATAAATCAAAAAATTAGCCGGGCGTGGTAGCGCGCGCCTGTAATTCCGGCTACTCGGAAGGCTGAGGCGGGAGGATCACCGGAGCCCAGCAGGTCTAGGCTGCGGTGGCCGGGAGCGGCCACTGCACTCCAGTCTGGGCGACAGTGAGACTCCAACTCAAAAAAAAAGAATCCAGAGAACTTTGGAAAATATAAAATCTGAGTTGACCCGGTAAGGGCCCAACTTAGGCAAGTTAAAAGTGCTCCCCAGCTGACTCTGATAAACAATGAGCTTTGTGAACTGCCATGTCTGTTAAAGTATTGCAACATTTTGTTGTCTTTCCCTTAGGGTGGTACCTCCCAGATCACTGACCTTGATCACAAAGAGCCTCTTAATTAAACTCAGGTGTTGACCACTTCCTCTATTGCCTTCAGGGCAGAGGATATACTCATTTCCACGGGGCACAATCTCCTCATGATCAGATTCTGGTTATTCCCTCTAGCCTTATCAGTCATTACTCACCAACCTGCGTTCTTCATTCCAGTTGTATCATGTGACTTTCTAGTTTCTAAGAGCGTTTGGTTCTTAAGCTTCTATATTTTTGCATATGCCATTTGCTTTGCCGGGAACATGGTTTCTCCATGTTCACATACCTGACCTCTACTCATTGTCAAGACAAATATGCAAAAGAACATCAGCCTTTGAGAAAGCCTGCCCTGTGCTCTGCTAGTGAGGTTTTGTGCTTCATTAATACTTAATGTTTCAGCCCTTATAAAACTGCATTCTGATGGATATTTTCTTTTGTATTCTTCCCCTTTGACAGCAAGGACTGTGCATTTCTGTATTTTGAGTACATAGTATACATCAGGGGCATAGTAGGCACTCAGTCAATATACTTGTTGAATGAACAAAAGAATGAGTAATGTTAACCAGAAGCATTTTTCATCACTGCAAATAGGGCTTAGTGATACTAAAATGGGCATTCAGTAGCATGATGGGAATAAATAAATTGTCTTGCTGATAGGATGCCACAAACTTTTTTCTGTTCTATGCATGAAAACATTTCTTCTTTAAAGATATTATAGAGAATTAATGAAAGTATGTCTTAGACTATTGGTGAAGAGACCTAAAGGACCATGGTATTTAATATTTGATTGCAGGAAAATTGCTATGCTATGGTAGATTCATTGGATAAACTTATCTAAGAAAACGTCTGGAAGTAAAACAAGGGTAAGACAACTATTCTGGAAAGGAAATGACTGTTTTTCTAAGTTAGTTCTGTATGATGTTATACTCTAAGAGAACAGAATGTGCTGTTGATAAACACATGCCAACTAAAATAGAAGAGAGGTTGTGAGGAATAGAAAAACAGATGGAGTGGGTGCTTAGGTCAGTGTGGAGATGGCACCACGTGATACCCCAGACAGCTGCTTTACATTTTTACCTTCCTATGATGAACATTTTAATCAATAAACTTTGATGTAGATGAATAGAGATGACCAAGTTTGTGCATACTCAAAGCAGGGAGGCAGAGAAAAAATGACAGATGATTGAAATTTCAAATAAACTTTCCCCAACTAAGGATGAAACCAACTAAATAATGTTTAATATATATAAATGTGAATTCTTATAAATAGAGTTGAAAAATCAGTTTCACAAAGATAGGGTAATAGTGAACTGGTTCCCAATGGCTCAAATAAAAATGTTCCCAGGGTTTGATTGGTATGAATGATGTGAGAGGAGACAATGATGGTGAACCCATGTATAGTTAAGCTCAGTACTATGGCTGGTCCCACAATCTTGTACTGTGGCTGGTTCTACGATCTCTCGCCTACCACTTATGAGTCATGGACAAGCCACTTGCCTCAACTTTCTCACAGTTCAGTTGGAACTAATAATAACCAGCGTAGGAGGTTATTGTGAATATAAAAAGAGACAGTGCAAAAATAATTATACAAATGGTAGCCTTGGTTTGTGAATGCAGGAAAAGCTAATGCAATCTTGAAGTATTTTAGTAGAGATGTAGCATCCAGGCCAAGTGCAGTGTAAGCCAAGGTGAGTAATTGTCAAATCAGTTGATTATAAATTCATTGAGAGTAGTGATTGTGTCTGATTCATTCTCTGTTGTCTAATAACAGTGCCTAGAACGTCTTTGGTTTTACAAAAATATATGTTGATAAAGTGAATTTATCCAGAATATTAAATCTTGGAGGAGTCACATTTTAAGAGAGAAAATTATATTTAAGTTTGAACCTAGAGAAAAGACTAGAGGCTAATATATTAAGATTAGTTCAAATAACTGAGCATACATAGCTGGCAAAAGAGGAGATCCAAATATTAAAAGCAAACAACAAACAAAAGCAATGCATACTGGTAACTTCCCTCTGACTATGAGGTATTAGGAGCAATAGAGAAGGCAGAGAAGGTAAGTGGCTGAAGGAAGACCATGCTTTCCCTTCTCAATGCTTCAGTGAGGTTATTAAATGTGAGGGCACAGGACTTGTACAGAACTCCATTTTTGTTCTTTTACCACCATCTTGGCAAATTATTTATCCCAATCCTCAGTTTCTTTAACATGTAAATGAGGATCATTAAAATACCTACTTACTAGGGGTATTGTGAAGAAAAATGAGATGTTGCTTGCCAGAACTACCCACTTGCCACTTTAATATCCAGTAAGACTTAATTCTGATTTTAAATTAACTTTTCTAGCATAGAGATACCATAGGAAGGTATATCTAATGCCGAAATTTCAGTCAATGACAATAAGAGAAATATTTGGGGACAAAAAGTAGCTTCCTGGATTCACCAAATCATACTTTTGACAGACCACTCAAAATAACTCTCACCTTTTTTGCTGATAATATTGCTAACCAAATAAGGGATATTTGGTTCTTAAACAGTAAATCCCAAATCAGTTAATCAAACAAAATAGCCACAAATTTATTATTAAACAAATTTGTTATGCAGTTGACCCTTCAACAACAGGGATTTGACCTGCACAGGCTAACTTTATATGTGGATTTTTTTCAAACAAATGTGGATGGAAAATACAGTATTTTCAGGATATGAAAGCTGCATACACAAGGGGGCCATCTTTTCCTACAGGTATGTTCCCTGTGCAGGACTTGCCTTTGCGTGAATTTTGGTCTTCCTGGAACCAATTTTCCACATTTACGAGGAACGACTGTAATTTCTACATTTCTTCCTTAAGTTAAAAATCCACCTGGAGTCAAAACAAATCCAAATTGAAATCTATATGTGAACCTAGAGTAGACAAAAATATCTTTAGTTAAGACAAGAATGGCCACCATATTATATTATTCTCTCAGGAAAAGCTATAATAATTCTAATGAACAGTTAGTAAGAAACGATCACGATTCAAGCTGCTTTTCCAGTTTTTCCTTTCTGTAAAGCTACCTATCTCATATTGGATTGACTTCTTCCTTCTCCATCATTAACTCTGAGCGTGTTTGGATTGTTGAATGAATAATTTTTTTATTTGGTGTTTATGCAGTGATTGCCAATCTTGTCTCATCATAGGATTCATTTGAGACTCTTATTAAAACTCCTCAGAAGATTTGATTCAGTAGGTCTGGGCTGGTGCGCAGGAATCAAAATCTTTCAAGGAACCCTCTAGGTGTGGTCTATGGTCACCTACACTTGAAACACCTAATATTTTTTAAAAATCCCATTAGACTTGAGATTCAGTTGGAAATGGCAAAGCACATGTGCTAGATGGCTTTGCTATCCCCATACCTGGTCAGCCATGGAGGAGAGCCCTTTGGATGGTTTCTGTTGATATGAAAGTCTACTTTTCCAGAGTTTCCATCTAGAATGTTCTTATGTGTTTTAATGCTTCACTTAGATATAACTGATACCTAGTCCTAAATTGATTGCTCTTTAGTTCTGAATTTACACTTTTGTTTATGGCTATGGAAAGAATCTGACAAAAACAAAACAAAAAATTTTGTTTAATCTTTTTGAGCCAGAATGCAAGTGAAGGCATGGGTATAAATCAGTGTTTAGCTGCTTAGAAGTCACATAGGCTGGGATTGAGTGCCAGTTCCTCCAGTTGTGTGACTGTGGCCAGCTCACTTAACCTTCCTCATTGTTTGCTCATCTATAAAATATATAGGTTTTATTAGTACTAAGATTTGCTGAACTCTATTATGAGTCAAGAACTGTTCTAAGTTCTATGAATTATCTCCCTTAATCTTCAAAACAGCATTATGAGATAACCACATTTTTCTGTTATTATCCCTCATGTGACTGAGTAAACTGAGGCACAGGGTGCAAATGACTTGCTCAGGATCTTACAGGTAGGAGGGGGCAAGCTAATATCTCTTCAAGGGTCATGTGCATTTGAGCAAGCTAATATCTCTTCAAGGGTCATGTGCATTTGAGGAACCTAATGTTACAAAAATATGACCATATGACTAAAAGTTGTGAGATGGAATAATTATAAATCTTTATAGCTATCTATCTATGCATATTTCTGATTTTTATATAAATTCTGCAAGACAGCTAGGATTATCAATATCGGGGTTTGACCAGTTAGCAGAATAAATGTAATTAGTAAGACATATTTAATGAGCAGTATCACAGCAGTTATGCCGAAGTGTCACCATAGAGCTCGGCAAACAAACATTGGTTGTCTGAGAAAAGTAAAGTCAATAGTGATAAAAACACACTCCGAAGAAGTATTGGCTCAGTGACTGACACAGAGGAGGTGTCTTGAAAAGAATTCCTGCTGCTTCTGTTTTTGTCCAGTGTTCTCTAATATCAGTATATTTTCTAACTAGTATATGAAAGACTGACAAACATCTGGGCTGCCGGATCCAAAAGAAGGGGGTTCTGCACATCCTGGGTTGGCCCCTGGGCTGGGATAGTGTTGGCCTGGGGAGAGGTGTCAGCCTCTGCTTTGGGTTCCTGAGCAGCTGCATAAATAATGAAAATAAAATCTGATCAGAGTCGCTTAAGAAATCCCTCAAGATTTCTTAAGAATGACCACCATATTGTATTACTCTCTCAGGAAAGGCTATAATGATTCTAATGAGTATGAGAAATAGCAGCACAACCTGCTCAAGACTCGAGAAAATCTCACTCACTGTGAACCTCCTCAGCCCTCTGATGTCTTCAGTCCTCTCAAAGCAAGTGGGCTCGAGCCCCTCATCCACACAGCCCTTCAGAGAGATCAGGCCACTGACCCCAGCTCCTATCACTGCCACCTTCTTTGCCATGGTCTGCTGTGAAGGAGTTGATCCATACCGCTTAACTGGGACAAAAGGCAAGACAATTCTTAGGGTGTGGTCAGGTAACTGGCTTTAAACACTGCAGCAGTGGTAACTAAATAAGCAGCACGAACTTATTTAGTTCATCAAATCCCAGGCTCCTTGTCCCTTGAGAAAAGCTGAGTTATTTTGCAAGCGGGTGTCCAAGTATATTATTTTCGTCGTACGTTCTTTCTTTCGCCTACGCCGTCTCTCCTTCAGGAAACCTCACACCTATGGACTTCGATGCAAACCTTGTTTACAACATCTTGGCTTAACATTTAAAATCAACCCATTTAACAAAGCCAAATCTTCAGCCAGAGTTCCCAGCCTTCTCCGGCAATCATCCTTACCTTTGTAGAGTTGGTGTTGGCTGGGAGAAATGGGAGAAGCCTCTCACTCCTTGAGTGTTCTGCCAGCTGAAACCCCAAAGACTTTCTTAGGCCTAAAATTACAAAGCAAGAGCCTCATGCACTGAGGTCAAGAGGAGTGAGGGAATGTCTTTACAGTAGCAACATACACGTTTACACATATAGCATATAGTTTAAAAAAAATTTTTAATTTTAAATATGTAGGGTCAATTCAGGGTTAGGTATACAAATGTTCGTTATGCAGGTACCCTTGTTGATGAGGTGTCCCCATCCCCTCCCCTGGCAGTTTCCCACTACTGCCAATCCCTTTCTTATAGTATTATGATAGTTGTTCAAGGTCCCCTTATGAGTAAGAACATGTTTCTGTGATGGATCTCTCAGTATTATAGCCTCAAAGTTCATCCAAGTTGCTACGAAGTTCATAATTTTGTCCATCTTTATGGCTGCGTAATATTCCATTGTGTATATGTACATTTTTTTATCCAGTCCTTTTTCAATGGGCAGCACGGTTGGTTCCAAGTTTTTGCTATTGTAAATAATAGCATATAGTTTTAAAGTCCTTTTCATAATGATGTAATAAATGTTCATTTACAAGTTAACAAATAGGAAAGTTAAAATTATCCCTAATCTCACCACCTAGAGACAACTACTATTGACATTTTGGAATATCTTTTCACCTATTTACTTATATATTTATTTTTATTTTTGAATTGGGGGTCTCATTCTGTCACTCAGGCTGGAATACAGTGGCACAATCACAGCTCCTAGCAGCCCCAACCTTCTGGGCTCAGATTCCACCACAGCATCCTGAGTAGCTGGGAAAACAGGTGCACGGCATCATGCCTGGCTAATTATTTTGAGTTTTCTTTTCTCTTCTCTTCTCTTCTTTTCTTTTTTCTTTTTTTGTAGAAACAAAGTTTTGCTGTGTTGCCCAGACTGGGCTTGAGCTCCTGGTTCAAGCAATCAATCTGATCTGCCTACCTCGGTCTCCCAAAGTGCTGGGATTATAGGCTGAGCCACTGTGCCCAGTCCACCTATTTATATATCACACATATACACAAACAAAAATGGAACCAAAGTCTAAGTGTAATTTCCATCTTTTATTTATTTATTTTTACTTTCCAGTATCTTAATACCCTTTGTTTATAGTAGCATTTTTCATGGCTGCATGAGTTTCATTTAGTTGATGGTTTAGTTATTCAATATTCGTTGCTATTTTTTTATTAAACAGATTTTTTATTTTAATATTGTGGGGTACAGTTGAGGGTTAGGTATACAAATATGCATTGTTCAGGCACCCTTGTTGATAAGGGGTGCTCCCTTGTCCCCAGACAGATATTGACTACCGTTAATCCCACCTCCCTTCCCCTCCCTGTCCCCCCCATAGTTTCCTGCCATGGTCAATCCTTTTCTTATAGTATTACAATAGATGTTCAAGGTCCACTTATGAGTGAGAACATGTGATACTCAGATCTTTGTTTTTGTGAGAAATCACTCAGTATTATAGACTCTAGTTCCATTCAGGTTGCTGTGAAATTCATGATTTTGTTCTTTTTTTATGGCTGTGTAGTATTCCATCATGTATATGTACCACATTTTTTTAATCCAGTCCTCTTTTGATGGACAGCATGGTTGGTTCCAGGTTCTTGCAGGGGTATAGCTCAGTGATACCAATATCCATTTCTAAGTTCCAGGCTTGATTGCTAGCATATCACTACTCCTAGATAAACAAGGCAGATTGTGTCCCTGATCTCACTGAATTTGCATTCTTGTTCTGGTCTGGTTTTCTTAGGCTTGATGACGTCTGGGTCCTACAACACTGTGGTTACCTGTTCCTAGATTATTCATCTTGCCCAGACCCATATCTTATCTTGATTTTTCTGCTTGTGTGTGGGGGGCTTGGATGAACTTACTGGGACTTGTAAGATCCTCCTATCCACTGCCCTCTTTTTGGCTTGATATAGAATGGTGTAATTTACCTTTACGTGCACTCTCAGTTATTAGCATGAACATTTACTAGATGACATCAGGAGGCTATGAAGTCTTGTGTACCTTAGATGTAGTCTACACGATGAATGCAACTGACTCTATTCCCCCCAACTCGACAGGCCAGTGGTTCTAAGAACCCTGAGATGTTTTACATAAATTCATTCAACAAATACTTGTGGAATACTTTCTAAGTGCTGCAGATATAGCAACGAACAAAAAAGGCAAAACTCCCTGACATCGTGGAGCTTACTTTCAGAGGAAGTGATGAAGCAATGGAGAACAAAGCAGAGAAGGGAGGCCTAGAGCGTAGGAGGGAGGAATTGTTTTGTAATGTTAAATAAGGTGTCAGGACACATCACTTCCCCTGAAATCTGCCAAGCTGAATTTAGTCATGATAAAGGCTTTCTCTGTCTAATAAGTTGAGCAATTCTAGGACAAGAGGGACAGACACAACAAAAGTGATAATAGTGACTAAGTAACAAAAGGGCTGGGCACATTTCTCTGGTAAAAAGAAAAAAAAATTCAGAAACTTTGCTGACAATTGGTCCACAGATTTTGTAAATGGCCTGTGAATAATAATCCGCTTATATCTTCACTGTCTCTTCTCCAGTGGGTTATAATATCAATGGAAGCCCTGTTGGAAATAATTGTACATGACTATCATACAGGGAAAATGAAACTTGGATATGCTAGCAAGTTTGTCAACTGACTGAACCCTAGGAGCTGACAGAGGCAGATGGCCTGGTTTCCCCAGAGATGACTTATGTGAAGTTATTAACACTCTTTTTGGCCAAACTAAACATAGGCCTATGTTCACAGCATACGCATCAGCTAAGAAGCAGCCACCTTCTGGGCACCAGCCTGAGCTGAGACACTTGCTCTACAAAGTTAGCCCTGGGTAAATAATGGTATATCCATGGATAGACCATAAAGCACCCAGCCACTTTTCTATTAGGATACCTTGAAGTACTTCATAAGTTTTTGCTATTATAAAAATGCTGTGTACTTTATATACATCTCTTCCACACTTATCTCATCCTTTTCTCAGAATAAGTACCTAAAACAGAAACTGTTGAATGAAAGTGTTTGTACATTTTTAAGTCTACAGTGCTTCTCAAACTTTAATGTGCATGTAAAATACTTGCAGATCTTATTAAAATGCAGACAAAGATTTAATAGATATAAGGTGGGCCCGAGATTATTTCTAACAAGCTTCCAGATGATGCCACGTGTGCCCTTAGACTACATTTTGAGCCACAAGTTTTAATATGCTTTGCCAAGTTACCTCTAGGAAGCAGATACATTTAAATAGTATTTTATACTTACAAAATATTTTAAATTGTAAAAATACATTCACAGTTATTGATTCATTTTATTAGTTCAGGACCATAGGCATTACCACCCACGCCTTGAATATAGATATGGAGCAAGCTTGGCTTAGCTACCAGAGTTTAAGAATAACCAGGATGGCTCCTTACAACCTTGTCACATGAGCCACTGAAGAAACTTTGGATGTTTAGCCTGGAGGATCTATGTTGAAAAGTTCATAGTAATTGTCTTCAAGAAGGTTGTGATATGAAAAAGGTCATACAAGTCTGCTTTGGGTAGAAACAAAAGTCTATCTAGGATCACATGTTACAGAATGTTACAAAAAAGGTGAATTTGCTTCAATGCAAGGAAGAACTTTTTAGCTAGTAGGGTTGTACAAATATACAGTGAGGTGTTTTGCAAGGTAGTGAACTCAAAAGTTAGATGACCACTTGATAGTACATAAAAGAGGAATTCAGGCAGTGTGTGAGCTTGGAGTAATGTCACCAATGCAAGAGTGTAGGGTCTGAGATCTGAAATTCTATTATTAGCAATGAAAATTTTAAGACTCTCATTCCAGGGATTGTCTGTTAATTTCAAAGAACAAAAGTTTTAATTTTGATAAAATACAATTTATTATTTTCTTTTGTTTATACCTTTGGTATCATATCTGAGAAGACTTTGCCTAACTGTGGATGAGATTTTGATAAAATTTCTGAAAGGTAGAATGAGTATGGGATCATCTTGACAAATCAGAGTAGAAGTCAAGGCCCAGAACAGATGGGAGAAGCCCAGAGCAGAGATGAGAGGTATTCTTACCTAGTCTGTGGGAGGCATCATAATCCCTACTGTTTATGCATACTTATTATTTACCAGACATTGTTTAAGTTTTATCTAGGTTAACTTGCTTGATTGTTATCACAATCTTATGCAAAGTCAATTTTTTTTTGTGGCGTGTCCTTGTAGTTCCAGCTACTTGGAAGGCCAAGGAAAGTAAATCTTGTTAGTTGCATTTTTTCGCGTGAGAAAGTTGGTACACAGAGGAATGAAGTAAAATGCTAAAAATCATACAAAAAGAGGGTTTTAATCCAGGCCATCTAATTACATATGATGTGATTTTAGTTCCTGCAACAAACTCAGAGGTGGTATGAGTAGGAAGAGTGTGTTGTGGGATGTTGATCAAGGTGATTAATTAAATGAGAGCTTTTGTAACAGCTGGGCTGATTTTTCTTCCTTCATATTTCTACCCATCACCTACCCTCATAAAGACTGGGAATGGTAGTATTTGCCTCCAGAATTAGTTCTAATTAACAGAAGAAAATTCAAAAGCCTCGGAATGGCATTTTATTCTCATAGCCTACCACATTCTAGCATTTTTCCTAAACTTAATTCCCACATAACTTTCACCATTATCTTAAATTTAGCCATTTGTAAAAAATTCCACATTATTCCTATTGAAAAATGTAGTGTGAAATTTTTGTCTTTAATTAAAATATTTAATCTATTTGCATCTAATCTATAAACCTACCATTTTATCATTTATATTTTATTTGCTGCTTATGCTCTAGTTCTTCTTTTGCCTACTTTTAGATCTATAAAATATTTTTATTCTTTCTCCCTCATTAGCTTGTTTGTTGAAACATTTTCTATTATTCTAGGGGTTTCCCTAGGGATTACAATATGTATTCTTGCCTTCTTAAAGTATAAGATATAGCTATACTTTTACCACTCTTGAGTCAATGAAAGGTCTACATAATACTTCAAATTCATTTCTTACCCTCACACCTTTTGTAGTACTGTTGTCATACATACTTAATTCTTTGTGTGTCTATCTCCTCACAAGACATTTTAATTCCAGCCACATACAGTCAATATTCATTTAAATTTACACACATATTTATCTCTTTATTCTTTGGTATTTTTATGCTTCCATCTAGGATCATTTTAATTTGCCCAAAGAATTCTTATACTTTCTTAAGTGTGTGTCTTCACTTAAGGACTAACTCAGTTTCTCTTTTTCTTTTTTTGAGCACAAATTATTAGGTTGGTGCAAAAGTAATTGCTGTTTTTGTATTGAAATTTGCCATTTTGATATTGGAATACATTCTTAAATAAATGTGGTTATGCTATACATCATTTTAATGAACATTTCTCACTTTGTTTTTTTGCTAATGACTTATTACTTGCTGTTTATCTTATCTTTATTGTAGACTACAGAAATGATGTTAGACCAAAAACAAATAAGAATGATTTTCTTATTAGAGTTCAAAATGGGTCATAAAACAGTGGAGACAACTCACAACATCAACAACGCATTTGGCCCAGGAACTGCTGTGCAGTGCAGTGGTGGTTCAAGAAGTTTTGCCAAGGAGACGAGAGCCTTGAAGATGAAGAGCATAAAGGCCAGCCATCAGAAGTTGACAACAACCAATTGAGAACAATCATCAAAGTTTATCCTCTTACAACTTCAAGAGAAATTGCTGAAGAACTCAAAGTGAGTTGGTTTGGCATTTGAAGCAAATTGGAAAGGTGAAAAAGCTTGAGAAGTAAGTGCCTCATGATATGACTGAAAACCAAAAAAAAAAAAAAAAAAATCATCACCCTGAAGTGTTGCCTTCTCTTATTCTATGTAACAACAAACCATTTCTTGATTGGATTGTGATGTGCAATGAAAAGTAGATTTTATACGACAGCTGGCAATGGCCAGCTCAGTGGTTAGATGGAGGAGAAGTTCCTAAGCACTTCCCAAAGCCAAAATTGTACCCCAAAAAAGTCATAGTTACTGTTTGGCTGGTTTGATCCACTACAGCTTTCTGAATCCTGGCGAAGCATTGCATCTGAGGAGTAGGCTCAGCAAATGGATGAGATGCACTGAAAACTGCAATGCCTGCAGCCTGCATTAGTCAACAGAAAGAGCCCAATTCTTCTCCATGACAATGTCAGCCACATGACATACAACCAATGGTTCAAAAGTTGAATGAATAGGGCTATAAAGTTTTGCCTCATTCACCATATTCACCTGACCTCTTGCCAATCACCTATCACTTCTTCAAGCATCTCAACAACTTTTTGCAGGGAAAACACTTCTATAACCAGCCCGGGTACAGAAAATGCTTTCCAAGAGCTTTTTCAAATCTTGAAGTGTGGATTTTTACACTACAGGAAAAAACAAACTTATTTCTAGTAGGCAAAAATGTGTTGACGGTAACAGCTCCTATTTTGATTAATAAAGATGTGTTTGAGCCTAGTTATAATGATTTAAAATTCACTTTCAATTACTTTTGCACTTACCTTTAATATTTTACCTTCACTTTTGAAGGACATTTCAAAAGCCAGAACTCTGAATTGACAGTTTTTTTCATAGCACTTAGCTTTGGCATTATTCCATTGCTTTCTGACCTTTCCATCACTTCATTTGAGAAGTCATCGATTGTTATTTTTATTGTTCCTTTGAAGGTAATAAATACTTCTTCACACTCCTGTGTCTTGTCTTAAAATATTCTGCTTGTATTTGGTTTTCATCAGCTAACTTCACAGTGCACAGAGTATCTCTCTTTTGGTGCTCTAGACAACAGTTAGGCTTATTTGACTGATTAAAAGTCCTTTATGAGTTCCAGTCAAAAGCCTAGGATATTTGCCAACCTCATCCTTCTTTGAGCTTTCAGTTTTTCCCTCCTTAGCTCCTTGGGATTTCCAAAAGTCCATCTTGTCAGCGGTTTCTTTTTAAATGGTGCATGCCTCAAACAACAAACGAAGCCAGATGTCTGACCCATTCTCAGTGAACTTCCTTCTTTACAAGGATCTTGGTGCTTGCTGCCTTGGTAGTGCTCTGATACTTCAAGTCAATATTAAAACAAAGCCTTTTTACCAATTTTTATGGTTGTTTTCCCAGTGGAAAGGCTGGCCTAATCCAAGCTAGCTGGTCATAGCCAAAAACTTCAATGATTTTTAGCTATTTCTAATAGTTTCATAGGTTTCTGTCTTATATAGGTGCAGAAAAATTGTTGAGTTTCTTCTCTGATCTCTTCATATTGCCAACATTCTATTGCTGATGATCTTTGTGAGGTCATGCACTTGTTGGCACAACTGCTTTTTGTTGCTGCACTCTGTATGCAACCTCACT
Source organism: Cephalopachus bancanus (assembly GCA_027257055.1). Lineage (NCBI taxonomy): Eukaryota > Metazoa > Chordata > Mammalia > Primates > Tarsiidae > Cephalopachus > Cephalopachus bancanus. Next base: position 659,687 of record JAPVLO010000796.1, on the reverse strand, counting down.
TCAAGACAGTTTCTCCCTAATTCCCTTCTGAACTACAAAGATGGGGACATAGCTTTATTTAACATTTGTAAATGTTTTACAAAGTATTTCAGATGCACAAAAGGTGTGATATAACTCACATTCATGTACTCACTATACAACTGAAGCCCTCTGTGTGTCTTTCTCTGATTTTGTCCCTTTCCATGTCTGCCAAAGATAATTAGTCTCTGGAATGTATTCTCTTTTGTAAATTTCTTTAACTTTTAATATATATGTATGAATCTCAAAACATTATATGTTATCATAAAATGTATCACAACATATACATTCTTGTTTGACTTGCTTATTTGATCATTTTTATGAGATCCATGTTTTCTAATTTAAGCAACTTTGTTTTATTTTATTTTCATTATGCAGAATACTCTTTCAGACAAATTATGCTACAGTTCATTTAGCTTTTCCTCACTGGTAAATATTTATAGTCTTTCCATTTTTTTCTAATGCAAACATTATTTCCACACATATTCTTACAGTTGCTTATTTGTGTACCTATTCAAGAGTTTCTCCAGAGTATATGCCTGGCTGTGGAATGGATAGACTGTATAATATTCATATTTTTGACTCCACTAGACGATGCTAAATTGTTCTTCAAAATGTTTGTACCTATTTATGCTTCCTGAAACAGTGAAGGATTCTCCTTGCTCCTTAGTCTGTCTGGCAATCTGTATTGTCAGACTTTTATTTATTTATTTGCTGATATTAAGATATGAAATAATTCATATTTTAAAGTGCATTTCCTTAATTACTAGTCAATGCTATGAATGAACAGAAGCTTGGGGATAACAGTACAATACAGAGAGTAACTTAAAGATGATGCCAGAATTGGCTTCGCTTTTGGCCCATATGTCCAAATTAGACCTCGTAGTCTATCACCATGTTGATATTTTGCTTAGCTTCTAGGAGACACTAACCTTGAAGTGCAGGCCCAACTACCTGCAAATCCCAAAGAGCAAGTTCACCAATGCCCAACTCATGTGCTACCTGAAAATTATCCCATTTTAAGTTCAATTGATCATGAGAACTTCATATTCTTCATATTCATGCCAACAAAGAAAGGTATCTTATGTCTCTGTGACTCGGACAAAACATAATAATAGAATAATAGAATGAGAGTAAAATATAATAACAGTTCTGACTGTTGGAATGACAGTAGCAATGTCTCAATGTTGAAGTTATTGAGCCTCAACATCATGTGAGTGACCCCTGACAGTTGGGGCATATTGCACTGCCAAGGCCAATATATTTCTATTCCTGTCTTTTGTCTTAAGGAAAGATTACCTGCATGTTCCTATTGCTGTATTTTCATTTCTACTTTAATATTCTGGAAGTCAAATGATAAGGAAACACAAACACACATATGTCACTCAAAATTGGTTTTAAGCAAATATAGGTTTATCTCCAGATTTATGAAAAATCAAAACAATACAGAACACCACCAAAAATTTCATTCTGTCTGAAGGATCATAGTTTTGCTAAATCGCTCAATTTTTATTTCTAAATAAAACACTCCTACACATATAGTTGAATTTATGTGAAGTAATTCACGTGCAAGGTTATTCATGGAAACAAAATGGTTAGATTGAAAATGTAATATCAGAAACTGATACCCCAAGATACGGTACTTCAACAAGCTGAACTGAAAAAGAAGCTTCATGGTCTTTCTGACTTTTCCCCTCCTTCTGCCTCTCAATCCTTGGTCTTTCCCAAAGCACAGGATGAAACTGCTCACTGAAGTTCCCTTATCTGCCTGCAGTTTGGACCCATCAAAGAAGAGAGCAGTTTAACTGAACTCATTGCAGGAGGAAAGACAGAAGTCTGTCAACACACCTGTGGACAGACTTGCCACAAATCATTGTTTATTCTGTGGACCCAACAGACTTCATCCTAGGCCATTGGCTATTCTTCAAGCCTTTGAATTTCCCTAGTAATCATGTGCTAGCCTGCTGAAATCATCCACACTTCCCCGTCTCCCTTTCCCCTGAGAAGAAGGGTATATGCATATGCATATGCATCAGTACCCCATTGCATGGTGGGGTCATCACTCTGTGATGATTTTTCTTCTTTGTGCACATTAATAGATTCATATGCCCTTTCTCCAATTCATTTACTTTTGTCAGTTGATTTTTAGCAAACCTTCAGAGGGCAGAGGGGATGTTTTCCCTTGCCCTTATAAAAACATGTTCGTCAATAGGAAATTGGTTCCATAAATTACAGTACATTTCTACAATTGACTATATGTAGCTTTAAAAAGAATGAGACAGTGCTCTATGTGTTGATTGCCAAGGTCTATTATTATTATTTTTTGAGTTAGAGTCTCACTCTGTTGCCAGGCTGGAGTGCAGTGGCATACTCATGGCCACCCCAGCGTCGACCTGCTGGGCTCTGGCGATTCTCCCGCCTCAGCCTTACAAGTAGCCAGAACTACAGCATGTGCTACCACTCCTGGCTAATTTTTAAAATTTATTTGTTGTGGAAACGAGGTCTTGCCAAGTTACCTGGGCTGGTCTCGAACTCACAGGCTCAGGCAATCCACTCGCCTCAGCTTCCCAAAGTGCTGGGATTACAGGCTGAGCCGTGGAGCCCAGATTCCAAGGTATATTATTAAATGAACAAAGTATGAAACAGTATATATATTTTGCTGTAAAGTGCCTGAGTATTGTCTTAGATTGTCATTACTGAAATGATGGAGGAATGAAAAAAGGGACGAAAGGAACCACGGAGAGATATGCTCCAAAGGCAAATGAAAGTTCCCCACTCAGGAAGACAGAAATGGAGTATATCTATCAAAATAGCAGTTTATTAATTTCAGAATATTCTAATTCTAGTCTTCACAAAGCACTTGCTACAGATGAATGCTCATGATTAATCATCTAGTTTAGAATGCCCTGTATCCATCTCCACCTATCAAATTCATACCCATCTTCTCTGATTACTCAGATAGAAGTTAAAGCTCACTGTGGTTACTGTTGTATTTTAGCCTGGACAAGTTCTTCTCAGGTGCTGTATCCTTTGGATTTCTCCTTTACAGCAATGACCAGCTCCGGTTGTTTCTATCAGTTCAGTTTGTCTCAAATTTATCTTCTTATCTCTATTGTTTCTACTACTATCAGGGTTCAGTCACTTCTCACCGAAAGTCCTGACTGTCTCTTCACTCAGTCTTGACACACCACCACCTTTCACTCCAACCACTTCTATATTCCCCCCCATTAATTCATTCTTATTTTATTTTATTTTTTGAGTTGGAGTCTCACTGTCGCCCAGACTGGAATGCAGTGGCCGCTCCCGGCCACCGCAGCCTCGACCTGATGGGCTCCGGCGATCCTTCCACCTCAGCCTTCCAAGTAGCTGGAACTACAGGCGCACGCTACCATGCCTGGCTAATTTTTTTTTGGTTTATTGTAGAGATGAGATCTCACCTACCCAGGCAGTTCTCGAACCCGCGGGCTCAGGCAATCCACTCACCTCAGCCTCCCAAAGGCGCGGGATTACAGGCTGAGTCACCGAACCCGGCTTAATTCATTCTTTATAGAACAGGTGACATCAAGAGAACTTCAGGTTAAACATGTAGGACTGAACAAACGTTTTTCTCTGCTTCCTTTTGAAACCTTAGTAAAATCTGTAGTTTTCAAAAGGCATGAACTTATAGGATATACAAAATAAAAGATGGGAATAGGTAGAGAAGAAATGCCAAAACATTTTTTAAAGATGAGAAGTGAATGAATGAGTCATCCGAAAGAAGAAAACTAACACCAAGTGCCTCCATGATTGGAGGTTTCAGGAACTGCAAAGATGGTAAGGGGACATAGCAGAGGAATTGGTTGAAATTCTGTTTTAGAGACAGGTATTTCTCTTTCCCATTCTGTAAAACTGTGACACTGACTTTCCTCCATCCAGGATGGAGACTGGAGGTTTAATCTTTTTAGCAATTGAACTGAAAAAGTTCCAGATCTGGGAATATGAAAGGACCCTAAACCAAGTTACTTCACCATGCAATTTCAGAACTCCAGAGATAAAGAGATCCCATAATCTTTCAGAAAGGGAAATACTAGTCATATATCAAGGACAGAAAATAGAAATAACAATAGATTTTTACAATAATGTTAAAACTGGAAGACAATGAGGTAATAACTTCAAAGTCTAGCGTAAGGTGATTTTTAGCTTGTACTTTTATATCCAGTTGAACTACTAATCAAGTGTGAGAATGGAAGTAATACATTTCAGCCATGCATGAGATGACACACATGGTTTATTGGCTACCTCAAAGTTTCCAAGTTCCCTTTTACCTTTTAACCTTGTACTAAAGGCTGGGAAAAACTACTTATTATTATTTCATTTTGCTTGCACTTAGAAGTCACTATGCAGTCTCCACTCGGGCCCATGAAGCATAAACAGAACTCTCCCCTTGGATTTCAGGGAAACCTTTTTTTTTTTAAAGCAGGATTTATTGAGAGGACAGAAAAGCTCCCACAGTGGGAGGGAACCCGAAGGGGTTGCCCTCAAGGAAACCTCTTGATCCCCTTTCCTTTCCCTTCCTCTTCCTCTCCCTTCTTTCCTTTCATCCCTCCTTTTGTCCTTTCTTTCCTTTTTTTAAATGGCTCCTTCCTTCCCTTCCCTGTTTTCTTCTCTCTCTCTTTCTCCATAACTTATTTATTTGTTTTTATGATTGTGGAGTGCTTTACTGGATTCCTCATTTAATGGTACCCTCTCCTGAAAGAGTAGAAAAGTTCAGGTATTTAACAGTTTTTTCTTTTGCTTGTTAAATTTGTTTTAATGATGGGGAAGGGTGGTGAATCCTCCAATTTTTGTGGGATTTTTTTTGTCTATAGGACCCTAAATTATTATTTTCTTTTTCTTTTCCCCCCATTCATTGCCAAATTGCCAAAGGGCTTGTCTTCCTTCCTTTTGCTTTTTTTCGTCTCCTAGAACTCTGTATCTCTTTAAGTGAAGCCTATCCTTTTAAATCACTTCTGTCCCTTTGTATTGCACCAGTCCCTTTCTTTCTTTTCTTTCTTTCTTTTTTTTTTTTTTTTGAGCTGGAGTCTCAGTCTTGTAGCCCAGGCTGGAGTGCAGTGGCACGCTCACAGGCACTGCACCCTCGACCTGCTGGGCTTCTGCCTCAGCCTTCCAATTAGCTGAACTACAGATGCACACCACTACACCCGGCTAGTTTTTGTGAATTATTGTAGAGACGAGGTCTCACCAAGTTGCCCAGGCTCTTGCTTCGGTCTCCCAAAGTGCTGGATTATGGGATTAAACCACTGCACCTGGCCACACCAGTTTTTTTCAATGATGCTTGGTCCTTTAAATAGCTAGTATTTGAAATTCCTTCCCAGCACTCTGTATACTGATCTGCTTAGAGGTTTTTTTCTAGTTTTCTAATGGTTTTGGGGAGGAGATGGTACAGCCAGCCAACTGGTAAAATGTCTGAATGGAGTACTATTTTTAAAGAAATTGTGAATGTGTGAGTTTTTTAGGAAATATTTGTTGAGCACATATTATGTGACAGATTTTGCACATACCTGAACTACTAGACAAATTGTTGACTGGTGAAAGTCTTTCAAGAACATACTTTCAAAAGCACTTGATGGTTTATAATGTGATTGCTTTCAAAGTGTTTAAAATATTTTGTATTGTATAATAGCTTAAGTTTTGTCTTACAATTTTGTTTAGAGTACCTCTGCTTAAATGTTCACAAAACACCATTTTTATAGATAAAATAGAAGGACACTTCAGACATATACTTATCAAACTTGTTATAACTTCTGAATTGTTGAAATAAGACCTGGACTATTGCAATGGCTTTTTAAGCTGTCTTCTTGCTTATACTCTTTCCCACTTACAATAAATTCTCTGCCCTGGGCTAGATTATTTTCGTGTTTTATTTTATTTGTTGGCAGTTGTTTCTTTAAAAATATATTTTTAGTGTTAAAATTGTCATTTCTTTTCATCCAGATTTTTATTTTATTTCATTTTGGAGTTGTGGGGTACAAGTTAGGCTATACTACATAAGGCTCATGCAGGTAAAGTTTGGGCTTCTAGCTGGCTCTCTCACTCCCTGATAGTGGACCCAGTGTGTTGCCATATTCCCCCTCCCTCCTCTAGCGGTGTCTAGCATCTGCTGATCCCACCCTTGTGCTTGTGTGACCAGTGATCAGGGCCTGCTTTGGGTGACATGTTGTATTCGGTTCTTGTTTCTGTGATAGCTCACTTAGTATGATGGTCTCCAACTGCATCATGTTGCTGCAAAGGCCATGATTTTGTTTTTCTTTATGACTGCATAATATTCCATTGTGTATGTGTACCACATTTTCTTTATCTGGTCTGCTTTTGATAGACATCTGGGTTGGTTCCAAGTTTTTGCTATTGTGAATAGTGCAGCAATAAACATGTATGTGCAGGTGTCTTTTGGGAGAGCGATTTACATTCTTCTGGATGTAGTCCCAGAAGAGGGATTGCTGGATCAAATGAAAGCTCAATTTTTAGTTCTTTGAGAAATCACCATGCTGCTTTCTACAGAGATTGAACTAGCTTATATTCCTACCAACAGTATAAAGTGTCCTCTTTTCTTTGCAGCCGTGCCAGCACCTTTTGTTTTTTCACTTATTAATGATAAGCATCCTTACTGGAGTTAGGTGGTATCTTATTGTTTTTATTTGCAATTCTCTAATGATTAGTGAGTCTGAGCATTTTTTCAGGTGTTTGTTGGCTTCTTGTATGTCTTCCTTTGAGAAGATTCTGTTCATGTCCTTTGCCCACTTTTTAATGGGGTTGTTTGTTTTTTTCCTGTCAATTCTTTTGAGCTCCTTATGGATCCTGAATGTAGGCCTTTGTTGGATGCATAGCTTACAAATATTTATTTCCATTCCAGGGGTTGTCTCTTTATTCTCCTTATGGTTTCTTGTGTTGTGCAAAAACTTTTCAGCTTGATGAGGTCTCACCTGTCAATTTTAGCTTTGGTTGCATTTGCTTTTGAGGACTTGGCCATGAATTCATCGGCTACTCTGATGTTCAGGAGGGTGTTCCCTACATTTTCTAGGATTCTTACAGTTAGATGTTTTATATTTAAGTCCTTGATTCATTTTGAGTTAATTTTTGCATATGGTGATAGGCATGGGTCCAATTTCATTCTTCTGCTTGTGGCTAGCCGGTTTTCCCAGCACCATTTGCTAAACATGGTTTCCTTACCCCAGTGTGTTTTTTTGAGTTGGAGTCTCACTCTGTCACCCAGCCTGGAGTGCAGTGGCATGCTTCTGGCCACCGCAGCCTCAACCTGTTGGGCTCCGGCGATCCTTCCACCTCAGCCTTCTAAGCAGCTGGAACTACAGGCATGCGCTACCACGCCCGGCGAATTTTTTGATTTATTGTAGAGATGAAGTCTCACCAAGTTGCCCAGACGGGTCTCGAACCTGTGGGCTCAGGCAATCCTCTCACCTCGGCCTCCCAAAGCGTGGGATTACAGGCTGAGTCACCGAGCCTGGCCTCCGCAGTGTTTTTGATAACTTTGTTGAAGATGAGTGGTTGAGGGATTGTGGTTTTATTTCTGGATTCTCTGCCCTGCTTCATTGGTCTGTGTGTCTATTCCTGTACCAATATCATGCCATCCTTAGTTACTGTAGCTTTGCAAAAAAGTTTAAAGTCTGGAAGCATGATGCCTCCAGCTTTTTCCCTTTTGCTGAGGATTGCTTTAGCTACTTGAGTTCTTTTTTTGCTTCTATATGAATTTCTGTATTGTCTTTTCTAGGTTTGTGAAAAATGATGCTGGCATTTTGATAGGGATTGCATTGAATCTGTAGAACACCTTGGGTAAAATTGACATCTTGACAATATTGATTCTTCCAATCCTTGAGCATGAGATGTGTTCCTGTTTGTATCATCCTTGATTTCTTTGAGCAGTGTTTTGCAGTTGTCATTGTAAAGGTCTCTCACTTCTTTGGTTAGGTGGATGCCAAGGCATTTTGTTTTTTCTGTAGCTAATGTGAATGGAACTGTGTTTTTTATTTGGTTCTCAGCCTACTTGTTGCTGATGCATAGAAATGCAGCTGTCTTTTGTATGTTGATATTATATTCTAAGACTTTACCAAAGTTATTTATCAGTATGAGGAGGTTTTTGACAGACTGTAAAGTTTTCTAGGTAGAGAATAATATCATCTGCAAAGAGGGATAACTTATCCTTTTACTATTTGAATACCTCTGACTTCTTCCTTCTGTCTGATTTCTTTGGCTAGGACTTCCAGGACTATCTTGAATTGGAGGGGTGAAAGTGGGTATGTTTGTCTTGTTCCAGTTCTTAAGGGAAATGCTTCTAGTTTCTCCTCATTAAATATAATGTAGGCTGTAAGTTTGCTATATATGACAGTTACTATTTTGAGGAATGATCCTTCAATGCCCAGGTGTTTGAGGGTTTATATCAGGGAATGCTGGATTTTATCAAATGCTATTTTTTGCATCTAATAAGATAATCATGTGGTTCTTGGTTTTCCATCTGTTAACATGATGAATTACATTTATAGACTTATGAATGTTAAACCAGCCCTGCATCCTGGAAATGAAGCCCACCTAGTCATGATGGATGATCCTTGAAATGTGTTGTTGGATATGATTTGCTAGAATATTGCTGACAATCTTTGCATCTATGTTCATCAGGGAAATTGACCTATAATTCTCTCTCTCTCTCTCTTTTTTAAATTGGGTCTTTGCCAATTTCAGGTATCAGGATGATATTAGCTTTATAGACTGAGCTAGAAAGAATTCTTTCCTTCTCAATCACCTAGAATACTTTCAATGGGATTAGCAGCAGCTCTTCCTTGTATGCCTTATAGAATTCAGCTGAGAAACTATCTGGCCCAGGGCTTTTTTAAAAGAGGAGGTTTCTTATAACTGAATCAGTTATCTTGGAGTGTTATTGGTCTGTTTGGGGTTTCAATTTCTTCCTGTTTGAAGCTTGGGAGGTTATGTGATGCCAGGAATTGCTCCAGATCCTCTAGATTTTCTAGTTTATTTGCAAATAGATGTTCTACATACTTTCAAAAGCATGGAATGGCTTATAATGTGATTGCTTCCAAAGTATTTAAAATATTTTGCATTGTATAATAGTTTCAGCTTTGTCTTACAATTTCGTTTAGAGTACCTTTGTTTAGATATTCACAAAATATCCCTTTTATAGATAAGATAATGGAACACTTCAGACATATCCTTATCAAACTTGTTCTAACTTCGGAATTATTGAAATAAGACCTGGACTATTACTGCAGTGGCTTTTTAAGTAGTCATTTTGCTTACAATCTTTCCCACTTACAATAAATTCTCTGCCCTGGTCTAGATTACTTTCTTACTTTATTTTTAAATTTTAATGTGTTTGTCTCTTAAATTTTTTTATTGTTGAAATTATCATTCATTTTAATTCAACTCTTTTATTTTTATCTGTTAAATATTTTAATTATTTGTTAAAATTTACTTTATTTTAAACATGTGGGGTGCAAAGCAGGATTAGGTATTAGGTATACAAGAGGTTATTTTATTTTATTCTTAGTAATGTTTGTAGTAATCTCTGATAATATTATGAATTTCTTCAGGGTCAGTTGTGACATTGCCTTTTTTTGTTTTTAACTGTGTTTATTTGAATTTTCTCTCTCTCTTTTTAGTCAATCTGATCTGAAGTCTGTCAATGTTATCAGCTTTTTGTTTTGTTGATCCTTTCTATGATATTTTTGACTTCTATTTCCTGCAATTCTGATTTTATTTTAGTAATTTTAATTTTTCTACTAATTTTGAGATTTAATTTTTCTTGCCTTTCCAGCTCCCTTAGCTATGATGTTAGGCTGCTTACAGGAGATCCCTCTGTTTAACATGCAGTGTTAAAAGCTTCCCTCTTACCTCTGATTTCATAGTATCCCAGAGGTTTTGATAAGTTGTGCCTTTGTTTTTATTTGTTTCCAGAAATCTTTTTATTTCTGCCTTGATTTCTGTGTTAACCCAAAAGTCGCTTAGATTCATGTTGCTTAATTTCTAGGTATTTGTGTGTTTTGGGGATTCCTGATGGTGACGACATTTATTTTAATTCCACTATGGTCTGAGAAGATGCTTGGCACTATTTCAACCTTTTGAAATTTGTTCCCTTTTGTTTTATGCCTGAGCATATGCTCCGTCTTGGATTATGTTCTATGGGCTGATCAGTAGAATGTATACTCTGTGGTTGTTGGGTGAAGTGTTCTGTAGATGTCTATTAGGTCCAATTGATTGAGTGTTGAATTAAGATTTTGGATCTCCTTGTTGGATTTTTGCCTTGAAGGTCTGTCTAGGGATGTTACCAAGTTATTAAAGTTCCTAACTATAATTGTAAGGGTGTAAATATCCTCTCTTAGTTTAAGTAGCAATTGTTTTATAAATCTGGGTTCTCCTGTGTTGGGTGCATATGTATTTAAGATGGATAGTTCTTGCTGGTGGATTGAATCATTGTGTAGTATTTTTTTTTTTTTTTTAGCTTTTATTGCTTTGAAGTCTTTTTTGTCAGATTCAAGAGTAGCTACTATGCTGCTCTATTTGTTTTCTTTTTTTTAATAAAGACTATTTTTAATTTAGTTTTATTTTATTTTAAAGATGTGGGGTACAATTCAGGATTAGGTATACAAATGTTCATTATACAGCTACCCTTGTTGATGAGATGTGCCCCTTCCTCCCCTGGCAGTTTCCCTCAACTGCCACTCCCACACCCCCTTCCCTAGCAGTTTCCCACTACTGCCAATCCCTTTCTTATAGTATGATGATAATTGTTCAAGGTCTGCTTATAAGTGAGAACATATGGTACTCTGTTCTTTGTTTCTGTGATAGATCACTGAGTATGATCGACTCTAAATCCATCCAAGTTGCTGCAAAGTCCATATGTTTGTCCTTCTTTATGGCTCCATAATATTCCATTGTGTATATGTACATTTTTTTTTTAATCCATCCATCTTCAAAGGGCAGTATGGTTGGTTCCATTTTTTGCTATTGTAAATAGAGCTGCAACAAACTTGCATGTGCAGGTATCTTTTTTGTAGAATTATTTGCATTCCCCTGGTTATATTCCCAATAGGGGAATTGCTGGGTCATATGGAAGGTCAATTTCTAGATCTTTCAGAAATCACCACACTGTCTTCCAAAGAGGTTGCACTAGTTTGCATTCCCACCAGAAGTGTAGAGGCATCTTTTTGATCTGCATCCTCGCCAGCATCTGTTGTTATTTGTTTTGTTAATTATGGCCATTCTTACTGCAGTTAGGTGCTGGAGTCAATATCTTTTTTTAGTTTACTTAGTATTTGCTTTATAAATGCTGGTGCTCCTGTGTTAGGTGCATTTATGTTTAGGATGAATATTTCTTGTTGATAGATTGAACCTTTTATCATTATGCAATGTCCTTTTGTATTTTTTAAATTTTTGATAGCTTAAAGGTTGTTTTGTCTGATATTAAGATCACAATTCCTGCCTTCTTTTGTGATCCACTTGCCTGGATACTTGTTTTCCATCCTTTAACTTTGAATCTGTGTGCGTCCCTTGTAGTGAGATGAGCTTCCTGGATGTAGCAAATCATTGGGTCATTGTTCCTTATCTGGTTTGCCATTTTGTATTTTTTCAGTGGGGCGTTTAGTCCATTCACATTCAGGCTGATTATTGAAATGTGATTATCCCTGTCACAAGGCTCTTATAAAGTTTTTTCTTTGTTTGCTTGTTTTCTTTTGGCTTTGGTATTGCTGTCTGTGTGTGTTTTCAAGTTTGTTGTTGCGCTGTATTCTCTGTTGGTTCTGTGCTCTGCTGTTCTCTTGGGTAGTGTGTGGACATTCTTTTTTTCTTTCTTCTATGCTTAATACCTTTTTAAGTGTCTCCTGTAGAGCTGGTCTGGAAGCTGCATAATCTCTTTAGGAATTGGATGTCTGGGAAGGATTTTAATTCTCCATCACCTATGAAACTGATCTTGACTGGGTAGGAAATTCTTGGTTTAAATTGTTTATCTTTGAGGACTTTGAATATTGGACTCCAGTCCCTTCTTGCTTGTAGTGTTTCTGCCAGTAGGTCTGCTGCTATCTGATTGGTTTTCCCTGGTAGGTAGTCTGACTTTTCTCTCTTACTGCCTTTAGGATTTTTCTTTTGTGCCTACTTTGTGTAGGAAAATTACTATGTGTCTTGGGGTTGGTCTTCTCACTTGATGCCTTGTGGGGGTTCTCTGTATCTCTGGTGTTTGGCTGGTCACATCTCTGGTGAGATGTGGAATGTTTTCTTGGAGTACCTCCTGGAATATTTGCTCCAAGGTGTTCTCCATTTCCCTTTCTTCTTCTGGGATACCAATCAGGCATAGGTTTGGCCTCTTGATATAATCACACATCTCTTGTAGGATTTGTTCTTTCTTTCTGAAATTTCTTTCTATATTTTTTACAGATCAGATTAATTCCATGTTCTGGTCTTCAAGTTCTGAGATTCTTTCTTCAACTAGATTAATTCTACTCTCCATGCTTGTCATCTTGTAATCTATTTCCTGGATGAAATTTTTTGTTGCCAAAATCCCTGTTACTAGTTCTTTCAGTGTTTTATCTTATCTTTCTTGAGTCTTATTCACTCTTTCCATCTATTCCCTAATTCCTGACATATTCTGGGGCCAGTTATTTGTGACCTCCATTATTTGGGCTCTGAGGTCTGATTTTTCAGGAGATTTCTCTTTGTACGCTTGAAATTACCTGTGATCTTCCTTGGTTTTTCCTTATTTGTGACAGATCTCTTGCTTTTCTCTTTAGTTCCACTATTCAGTATCAGTGGGAGAGGTTTTTCCTTCTGATGTTTGCTCAGCCCTCTATTCTTTCTTGATCCAGGCTCTGGTATTGCTCTATTTTGAAACAGGACTGTGAGTGGGACATTTTTCTGTCTCTTGTAGTTTTGAAAGTTGAATAATGTGGAGAATGGGGAGCTAGGATTCAGAAACTACTTGCAAATTACAATGTTCACTGATTGTGGCATGTGTTCCCTGTGGCCCACTCTCCACTTCCACTCTATATGATGATGCAATGGGTATTTCTGTGCACCTCCTGAGTCCAAGATACAGTGACAGCATTGAGGACCACAGAGAAAAATAGAATAAAATAACATGGTCAAGAAATTAAAAAAAAAAGAGAGAGAAAGAAAAAGAGAACAAAACACAGAACAGTGATAGCAGAAGTCAAAGCAAAAAACAATTGAACACACACAGAGGGACATACACCCCCCCCCAAAAAAAAACCTGGAATAACAACAAAGTGAAACAAAATACAAAAAAAAAAAAAAAAACCCTGGAAAACTAACACATACACACATGCCTAGCACTAGATGAATGGAGAAGAAAAAGAGAAACACCGGAAAAACAAAAAACAACAACAACAACAAAAAAAGGAATTCAGATTGAACCCTCACACATATATTGACACACCTTAAACTAACTAACTAATTAAATAAATAGAAGAACAAAAAGAATAAAAACAAACCACCACTAACAACAACAACAAAAAAACCTGAAAGATGAAAGATGAACTTAGTCATTCACGTACACACATAAACATAAAAAAAAAAAAGCAAAAGAAGAGGGGAAAAGAAAAAGACAAGGAAAAAAAGGTGGAGATGCAGATCAAAACCTCACATACACATTAATGCAGAAAGGAAAAATATTTTTAAAATAGCTGAACTAACAAAAAGGCAAAAAATTTTTAAAAATTAAAACAATAAAAATTTAAAAAAACCCTGCCCTCTTGTGTCAAGCTCTGTAATTGTTCCTCTTGTCTCCTCTGCTATATCTTGCAGAGCTTCCAGCACTTTCACTCTCTCCCAGTGTCCGGAGCAGGGAAAGAGGAGAGGCAGTGGGGTGAGTGTGCCTGCATTCCTCCCCTCCCACTGTTGTATGGTCAGGGAGATCCTCTCCAGTGGGGAGGTACAGGATTGTCTCTTCCCCGTGTGAGTACTTGTGGGAGTTGCCTCAGCCAGGCCTATCCTGGAATGTAGTTCTTCTATTGTGACTGACATCCAGGCTGTGCCTGGGTTCGTCCCTCTCAGTCATGGCCCAGTTGTGTGGGTCTGATGTTCAGAAGATTGCTGGGGAGGAGGGGGGTTGGGACAGCCCCGAATTCACCACTGATCTCTTTGAAGCTCTTCCTCATCCTTTTCTGGACACACCCTTTGTCCTGCAGCTAGATCAGAGTAGAGGTTGGGTCACCTGAGACTCAGCACTTGTCAGGTCCCTCTGAAGTTTGTGCTTTCAGGATATTCTGTGCTTTGGGTCGCAATCAATCCTGAGCGGTTGATCCGCCAGTCTCAGAGATTGGTCTGTTGCTCTGTGATGAGCAAGTTGGAGCACTTTCCTGCCCACCTTCAAGATGGTAGCAGGGCCCTCTCTCAACCTCTCCAGTGGGACTCTGCCTCTGAGCTCCTTCCACAGTCCCTGCTGCCAGTGTCCATCCATGCGCTGAAATGGTGAGGCAAAGCCTGGAGCCGGAAGTCTCTCCCGCTGCAGTGGTGAGGCAGAGCCTGGAACTGGTAGTCTCTCCCTGTCACTTCTTTACTGGAAAACTTTTGCCTGTTTTTTAAAAAATGGTGCTTGGCTTCTGCGACCTGGGAAGCACCAGAGACCAAGCAGAGAAGCTGCAGCACCAGCTGCTGTACCAGGAATGCCCTGGCCACTTGCTCACGAGCCCCCACTTAGTTAATTTCTCCCAGCATTTTCTTCCCTGGAAGGGCTTTGTTGATTTTAAAAAATGGTGCTCAGCTTCTGTGTCCTGGGAATCACTAGGGTCCAAACTGAGCATCTGCAGCACCAGCCATTGCACCAGGGGAGCCCTGGCTACTAGCTCCCTAGCCCTCACTCATTCAGCCACTCACACACCCATTCACTTGCCAGCATGCACACAAAATTTTTCGTACACTCACTCACTCACACTTGCATCGTCTGAGTGACTCAGCCGACATCTTCCCACCAATCTCTTTTTTTGTTTTCTATTTGCTTGGAAGATCTTTCTGCAGCCCCTTACTTTGAGTCTGTAGGTGTCCTTTGCAGTAAAATGTACTTTCTAGAGGCAGCAGAATACTGGATTATGTTTCTTTATCCAGTTTGCTACTCTATGCCATTTGAGTGGCACATTCAGTCCATTCATGTTCATATTAGTTATTGATATGTTAGGGTTTATCCCTGGCAAAATGCCTTTAAGGGATTGGTTTGTTGCTACTGCTGTTTCTCCTTTTTATTCTTCTTCTTCCTCTCCTCCTCCTCCTTGTTTTGTGGTTGATTTGTATGATCTGTTAATTTTGTCCTTACCTGTGCTTTTGCAGTGGGTGGAACCATTCTTTCATATCTGTGCTCAACACTTTCTTAAGCAACTCCTGAAGTGCTGGTCTGAAGGTGGCATATTCTCTTAGGAGCTGGATGTTGGGGAAAGATTTTAATTTTCCTTCATTGATGAAGCTTTGTTTGGCAGATTAGGAAATTCTTGGCTGGAATTGCTTTTCTTTAACAATGCTAAAGATGGGGCCCAGTCACTTTTCTGGCGTGTAGGGTTTCTATTGAGAAGTTTTCTGCAATTCTGATGGATCTTCCCCAGTAGGTGGCCTTTCCCTTCTAATGGCCTTTAGGATTTTTTTCTTTCATGTTTACCTTGTGGAGATGGATTAGTATGTGTCTTGGGGATGATATTCTCATGTAATACTTGCATGGGTTCTCTGGATTGCATGCATTTGGATGGTAGCCTTTCTAGCAAGATAGGGGAAATTTTCTTGGATGACCTCTTGGAAGGCTTGTTTCAGGGTGTTCTCAGTTTCCCCTCTATCTCAGAAATGCCTGTCAACTGTGAATTTGGTCTTTTTACATAATCCCACACCTCTTGTAGGCTTTGCTCATTCTTTTTGAGCCTTTTCTCATTGTTTTTGTCAGACTGGGTTAATTCAATATTTTGAACTTTAAGCTCTGAGATTCTTTCCTCTGCCTGATCGATTCTGTTGCCTAAACCTGTCATTGTGCTTTGAAATTCCAGGAAGGAATTATTCATTTCCTGAATTTCAGATTAGACCCCTTTTATATTGGCCAGCTCAGCTTTTGTTTTCTGTACTGCTTTTGTTGCCTGGGAGATCTTTGCTTACAACTTCTTATAGTTTTCCTTGGCTGTTTTTGCATCTATTGTCTGAATTCTGGGTCTGTCATCAGGGACAGGTTGTTTTGGATGGGTTCCATTGCTTGGTGTCTAGAAGTGCTTTTGTGGGTGATTACTCTTTAAGGCTTTGGGGTTGCCAGTGTTTTTCTGCTGGCTCTTCCTCATCTGTGAGGATGAACTTTTCTCTTAATAATAAAATTATCATTTTTGTTTTACAGTTAGATGCAGTCTAGATGCCCTAGGGCCTCGTCTGTCATTCAAGAGAGTTAATACAGGGAGAGAGGGGCTGGTAGGACTGCAGGCATCTCCACCCTGCTGGCTCCATCTCTGGCTCTTTTACTAGGTAGTGCTCAGAACTCAAAACAATTTTCTGACACAAAGTTTTTCCAGACTACTTTTCTGGCCACACTACTTTCTGATCCCCAGTTGTGTTCTCTCTGTGGGAATCGAGAGAGACATGGGTCCTCTATTTACTGCGACAGCACTGCTGGGATGGAGGCACTGTCTGCTTCCCAGAGAACTGTGGGGAGACAGGGACTGACATGTGCTCCTCTCAATCCCCCCTTACCTGCCAAAAGCCGATGTGCACTCAGAACTCAAATACTTTCCTGTTTTATTAAATCCATTTATGATACCTCCCTTCTTAAATTCCCCATTGGTTTCCCATTTAAAATGTTTGAATCTCTCAAGAACTGTAGAGGAGTAAGCAATTTTCTGTTTACCCTGCATGAATTGTTAGTTAGGACTGGCCCCGGTAATAAAAGGCAGATTATTACAAGAAAGCCAAGCAGCAGTTTAATGACATGTATACCTTGTGAAAGAAAATGTAATCTGGGGACCCCAAACTCACTATGCCAGAGGGAAAGTTTGGCTTGGGAACTGTTGACAAAAATATTTTACAAAAACTCTGTAAAATATTTTAAGATGGTTTATTCTTGAGCCAAACTTGAGGACTTAAACCCAAGTATGCCCATCCTAAGGAAGTACTGATACTGATTGCCCACTGTAGCCTAACAGTGATTTTGTTTTATGTACTTTAGGAAGGCAGAATTGATAAGAAATCATAAATCAATACATGTGATTATTTTCATTGGTTTGGCCCAGGAAGGAGGGACATTTCCAAGCGAAGGCTTGCGGGTCATAGGCAGATTCAAAGATCTCTTGACTAGTAATTTTGCAGTTCTTATCTAAGGTTTTGGGAAATCAGTAGAAGAGAAGCTTTGTTGAGACAAGAGGGTGGAAAACTCCAGGTCTATTTTTAGATAGATGAAGTTAAGATATTTTGCTGAGACAAAGGACAGAAAGACTCTAGGTTTGTTGATAGGTAGATGAAGTCCTATATGTGACAGACTTCAGAGAGGATAGAGGATTGTCTTCTAAGGCTCCCCTGGGAGTCTGGTAATTCATAAGAGATGGCTTTTCAGGGCCATAAGATACTTTGATTTTCTTCTTTGTTATGCGATGTTATGCCAGAGTCAGGTTGGAAAACAACAGGGTAATAAAACCCTATTTGGTGAGTCCTTATCAGGCAGTAACTCTCCAAGCCTTTTATTTATTTATTTTAGGTTGGAATCTCATTTTAGGTTGAAGTCTCACTCGCCCAGGCTGAGTGCAAAGGCACACTGCTCACGGTCACCACAGCCTCGACCTGCTGGGCTCAGGCGATCCTTCCGCCTCAGCCTTCCAAGTAGCTGGAACTACAGGTGCGTGCTACCACACCTGGCTTATTTTTTTGATTTATTGTAGAGACGAGGTCTCACCAAGTTGCCCAGGCTGGTCTCGAACCCCTGGGCTCAGGCAATCCTCTCACCTCAGCCTCCCAAAGTGCTGGGATTACAGACTGAACCACTGCACCTGGCCAGCTCCAAACTTTTTAGTTAGGAATTTGAGTAAGAGAAAAAGTTTTAGGTTCGTCCTCAGAATGGAGTCACACACACACACACACACACACCACACACACACACACACACACACACACACACTGCCCTTTTTTGCTCCCAGATAGATAGCTACAAGGATAGAAGGCCATGTACCTCCCCAGATGACCTCCTTCACAAATGGCTCACAAGGAAATTCTTTGTGGGCCCCAAAGCTTTCAGAATACATATCCCACCTGTGGACTGGCCCTAAAGCAGAGTTCTGTTGAATCTGTTAGTGATGTAAATTAACAGTTTACCTTTGTAGGTACAGGTCAAGGACAAGACTAGACATCATCCCTCTGCCCACCTTGAGACAAATGTATAATTGATTTCTCTTATACTTTATCTTCCCACATGTTTACTTTATCTTATGTGAAAGTAGATTTACTGAGCTACAGACAAATGCAACACAGACTGTTTCTCTACCATCTTTCACATGTAAAATGTAGATTCAGGGAGGGCTAATCAAAGCCTTCACAAGAATAGAAGCACTCACCTCACTGCCTACTCTCCACCCTTTCTTTTTCTTTTTCCTGCTGTAGCGGGAATGTTTACAGGGAGAGACGGGACACTGAGACTGCTTTGCCAGGAAACAGCATTTATTTGTGCCGGCACTGGCTCAGTGGATTTACATCCAAAGGCTGAGACCCGAACCCAGTGAGGCATTGCCTTATATATTATTTCTTTACATTGTAACCTCTTTGTCTCCCTTATAAGGTTATAGTTTGTCATTATTCATTTGATTGGATATTTTATAGCTCAAGGCTGCAGTTAGCATTACATGTTACACACTGATTGGTTTTACTTAATTATTTCATTTGCATGTCCTATTTGTTGATTGACTTACAAGATCATTATCCTGATTGAATTCCACCAAAAGTTTGAACTGTAGCCTGCCCAAGTGAAAAACCCTAGAAAAGAGTAGCACAAAGAACCAAGAAGTAACTTATATAAAAAGAAGAAGTAACATATTTTCTTTTTCCTGACTTTTGTCTCTGCATTTTTGCTTTTGCAGAGGGACCTCTGCCTTACTGCTTCCTCTTTAAATACTGTTGTCCTTAAAACTCACTTTGGAAAAAGGCTCCCAGGATCACAGCTACTGCTGTGATTTGTATTTTTTTCCTGGGTGCATTCTTAACCTTGGCAAAATAAACCTCTAAATAGATTGAGATCCATCTCAGTCACTTTTTGGTTTACAATTGCATGTATACATGCAGGTACTCAGGGAAAAGTGAGTAAGTTTTTTGAGTGGATCTCAAAGAGGTGACTTTGAAATTAAAAAAATAAGTTTGTTATTCAGTTGTGAGAAAAAATCAGTCAGGAAAAGCTTGGTAAACAAAATCAAGGTTTATTATGCAGATTTATGTTGATGATTTCTCTACTGATCAGCTTTTCTAGTGATTTAAATTCATCCTTCTCTTCCTGTGCAGACACCTCTACAAATGGATTTCCTTTGCAGATGTGCATTTATCTTACAAAGGGTAACTTCTACTCTGCTTTCAGAGCTTTTTTCCCGTGTCTTCTGTTTCTCAA
The DNA here is from genome assembly GCA_027257055.1 of Cephalopachus bancanus. Lineage (NCBI taxonomy): Eukaryota > Metazoa > Chordata > Mammalia > Primates > Tarsiidae > Cephalopachus > Cephalopachus bancanus. The sequence goes on along the minus strand of JAPVLO010000796.1, from coordinate 640,069 downwards.
AATAATTGGTTTAAAATAATACTTATGCCAAAGAGGCATAATTAAGGTGACATATTCTGATTTTCTACAGTCATATTGGGATGGCCGGTCCTGAGCCTCATCAATATAAATATTTTATAATAATAACATGTATTTGTGTGTAACATATTTATAAAACAACAAAACCATTACTATACATATGAATGAAAGAGTAAATCTGATCAATAACAATCCCAGTCACAACTAGATATTTAAAAGTAACACAAAAACTTGGTAGTCTGCATATGTTAAGAGTTTTGAGATAAAGGTCTAGAATTATAATGAATTCAGAAAAGAGATGTGGGGAAAACCCCCAAATTTGAGAATGAAATCCAAACTCCAAATGAGTCTTCTTGGCTCTAAATTTTAGAGAAAACTAAATGACTGCCCCCCCCCCGCTTTAAAGTGTCTCTGATATTGCAGAATGCTGTTTTATAGCCTCTTCAAGGCTGCCCTCAATTTCCCCATCATAAGAAATAATTATGATACATGGGAAATGTAAAAAGTAGCTGTGTGGATAATTTCCAGATGTTTTCAAAGGATGATCCTTTGTTGACTAGAATGATAATTAAGTGTGCTTGGCCGCATAAGCCTAGAGAACTGAATTGTGCTAGTGAGTAAAGAGCAGAATGTTGGTGGTGATGGGGCCAAGGGCACATTACCCCAAAGGAAACCTTGGTGATACATTCTGAAACACAAGTCACATAAGTTAGACTTTCATGATTCCATTATTCTTCCCTTTTTCATGCATGGGGTGAAGTATCCTGATACTATAGTTCTGGGGAGCTTTGGCCTCAGATGTTTATCCACAGACTGAGCACTGTGAGTTTACTGTTTGTCCACAATTCTGGCTCAACCTTTTGTTAGGATATGCACGACTGTTTATTCTGATAAAGTGCATTCTAGTGAGCACATAACTCTGGAAGCCCTCTCTGGTAGTAGCACAATAAATATTATTATCTAATGCAAAAACATCATCTGAACATAGAGAGTGGTAGTGTGACACATAGGACAAAGCAGTGCCATTGAGAAAGCAGGAAAATAATTTGTAGTTGAGACTGATGACCCAACTTTTGTTTGAGCTGGGGTCTCACCCGGGTTGGAATAGAGTAGCACGATCATGGCTCACTGCAGCTTCAACTTCCTGGATTCAAGTGATCCTCCTACCTTAGCCTCCTGAGTAGCTGGGACTATAGCTGCATGCCACCATGCCCAGATTTTTTTTTTTTTTTTTGAGTTGGAGTCTCACTCTGTTGCTCAGACTGGAGTGCAGTGGCCGCTCCCGGCCACCGCAGCCTCGACCTGCTGGGCTCCGGCGATCCTTCTGCCTCAACCTTCCAAGTAGCCGGAATTACAACCATGCGCTGCCACGCCTGGCTGATTTTTTTATTTATTGTAGAGATGAGGTCTTGCTGCCCAGGCGGGTCTTGAACCCGCAGGCTCAGGCAATCCACTCACCTCAGTCTCCCAAGGGCGCGGGATTACAGCTGAGCCACCGAGCCCAGCTAGATTTTTAAAGCATTTTTTAGTAGGTACCTGGTCTTGCTATGTTGCCCAGGGTGGTCTCAAACTCCTGGGCTGAAGCATTCTTCCTACTCTGGCCTCTTAAAGTTCTAGGATTACAGGCATGAGTCACCACACCTGGCAAGACTGGGATTCATTCCTTTTCTTTGCTCTTGTCTTTATAAGGCTTACCAATCAGGCATCTTCTAGGTGCTTTCTAGGCTGAATGGTGCCTCTTTTCAAAATGTATTTTCTTAAAACATCAAGCATAGGCCGCATATGAAAACATCTCCATTGAAAAATTCAAACAATACGCAAAGACAGATAGATAAAACGGTAATCATTCTTACCCCTACTTCCCATTTTAAGTTCAAATCCAATCTGTAGAGAAAGCCACAGATGACAATTGACTATTGACTTAATAACATTTATGCACATATAGATACGTACATGTATGTTTACATAAATGAGGAAATAGTGTACTATTTTGTTACTTGCTTTTTTCATAAAACACTATATTTTGAAGAAAGTTCTATTCAGTACATATAGGTCAGCCTCATGTATTTTACAGTATATTATTTATACTCTAGTGGATATTTGAGTTGTTTCCCATTTTTCATGATTATAAATGAAACTGCAATAATTTTCCTTGTTCATCCATCTTTGTGCACTTATGTAACATTTTTATAGGACCGATTCCTAGAAATAATTATTAATTTTTCAATATTCAATTAAGTAGTTAAAACCTCAGGTTGGTATCAGTTCAGTGCTTCACTTTCAGTTATTGAACAGGGAGCTGTGGCTTCTGTGTTTGAACCTGGCACTTGCAGACTCTCCCTCACTGAGCTAGTGTCCATCACTGAAGGGATAGTGGTCATACTGGATAAATGCTAGAGGCAGTCAGTTATCTAAAGGCTGCTCCAAAGGGTAATGAATGAATTATGTGTCCAAAGAGGAAGCTGAATAAGGTAGAGAGGAGAGAAATGACAACCAAGGGTTGAATGAGGTGATTTTAAAACTTTTTCTGAAGTCTGAGAATGATGACTGAGAGATGGCAATACATGCTGTTTTCAGGGAAGATGAGGAAAAGGCCTTGACCGGATGCCCATAGACTGAGAATTGTCCTCACTGAGTTTTACCTGGCCCATTCAAAGCTTAAAAATCTGAAAAAAGTGCTAGTTGTTAGACATTAAAAATTCAGAAAATAACAGATGAAAGTAGCAATGCAAGACTTCTCTTAAAAAAATATTTAGAAAATCTGGCTGTCCTAATTCTGCAAATTTCCACGTGGAAGTAAAAAATAATATCTCTATGCTTAATTTGTCAACAGAATGATTAATATGCAATCAGTCTGCTTTACTCATTGATGTATCAGGCTAGTCCCGGGAGGCATCTGGGTTTGGGTGCCTAGTGTGAGGCCGGTGCATAGTGTGAGTCTGGAGCCTAGTGCAACATAAGGATCTTCTTAATATTAATATATTAGGGAATGCGGGTCTGTAATATGAGTCAGCCCCTTAATATGTACAAAACTCATTAAATAATTGGCAGGGGGGGGTGATGATGAATCTGTGGTATAGTAACGATCCAAATGCTTGGTGATGACATTTACTTAGAGAGGGGAGATTAACAAACATAGGTATTAAGGCTCTGGTTATACTTTTTTTTTTTTTTTTTTGAGTTGGAGTCTCACTCTGTCGCCCAGACTGGAGTGCAGTGGCCGCTCCCGGCCACCGCAGCCTCGCCTGCTGGGCTCCGGCGATCCTTCCGCCTCAGCCTTCCGAGTAGCTGGAATTACAGGCATGCGCTACCATGCCCGGCTGATTTTTTGATTTATTGTGGAGATGAGGTCTCACTGCCCAGGCGGGTCTCGAACCCGCGGGCTCAGGCAATCCACTCGCCTCAGCCTCCCAAAGGCGCGGAATTACAGGCTGAGCCACCGAGCCCGGCTTAGACTTTTATTATAAGAGAAGTTAGTCAGTGAAGCTATTCCTCATTAAATCTAAGGAGAGGGCCATTGAATGAACCTAGAACCTAGTTCAATATAAGATGCAAAATTTAAATATAAGCATAGGAATTTCAGCTATCATTTCCTTGTGGCTTTAAATGTTTTACCCAATATTTCATTTTGCCTTCTAATACTTTTTACTTTTACTAAAAGTCATACTATGACACTACATTCAGATATAGATTTGTTGATGATTAAAGTATTGTATTACCAGGTTGTGGTTTTATGTCTTTAAAGAGATCTGTAGATACAGAGCTAAGCATTCCATCCAAGGGTCTGCCTTGTGATCCCAGATCCCAGAGTCTTTGAGATGAGTCTCCCTGACCACTAGAGGCCCTGCTTTCCCTCCAGATTCATCTCTTGCATTTTCCACTCAACTCTGAAGCCAACAGGGATTTTCTCCTTTTCTTCACCTGTGCCATGCTTCTTCTTATCCTCAGGGCTTTGCAGAGGGGAGCTCTCATAGGGAGTACTCTTGCACCCTCCTCTGATGGCTCACTTTTACCAATTACTGTTTGAGAAAGACCACTTTTCATGACACCCTGTCAATCTTGCCTCTTTTCTGTTTCATCCTTTTCCCCCTAATCATTTTTTTTTCAAGTCAATATTTTTTATTTTAAAATTGTGGGGTACAGTTAAGGGTTAGGTATACAAATATGCATCGTTCAGGCACCCTTGTTGATAAGGGGTATCCCCCCCATCCCGACAGATATTGACTACCATTAATCCCACCTCCCTTCCCCTCCCTACCCCACCCATAGTTTCCCACCACTGTTACTCCTTTTCTTATAGTATTATGATAGATGTTCAAGGTCCACTATATGAGTGAGAACATGCGATACTCAGATCTTTGTTTCTGTGAGAGATCCCCCTAATCTTATAGGTACAAATGGAACTTTATTATGTGAATTTGCATTTTAAAATTATGACTGAGATTGAAATTTCAAAAATATGTTTATGATTCATTTTATTTCCTCTTGTGACAATTTTTGCTCATATCCTTTGCCATTTTTCTCCTCTCTCCTCTTCCTCATGAATTCTTCCAGATGCTAATGGGTAATTTGTTGGGTTTACTAACTCCTTGAAACTCCTTTTCCTGTATTCCTTTGTAATTATTCCTGTTTAGTTCCCTTTTTTTCCTTTCCCAGCTAGGGTTCGCTTCCTATTGTCCTTTCCCAGCTAAGATTTTCTTCCTATTTTTCTACACCCTGTCCCTGGCTGATCTCATCCATAGTGTCAACCATGTTTACCTATATTAATCTGAAATCTCTCTTCTGTCCTCTTGATCCCTATTTACAACTTTTTTGGGGTGTCTTCATAAGCATCTCAAATTTAGCTCATTCTAATTTATCATCACTATTTTCTGCTCCAGACTAGTCCTTTGAGATTACTTAGCTCAGATGGAAGAGTTACACCACCCAGTTTCTCAATGGACATGATAACACCTTTCCATTTACCCTATACATTAATGTATACACTAGTCCACCCTCCTCATTACTGCCAGAGTTCTCTTCCTAAAAAATTCAGGTTATATCATCTTCCTCTTCCTTTCTTTGCGTTCTGTGGAAGATAGCATAAATTATAAACTTCTTAGTGTATCATCTCGCCCAGGCTTCCTGTTCATCCATATTTTCTAACACTCACCCTTTCATACCCTTTACTCTTATCACTAAAATTGTTTTATTGCCTTTGAAGAATCTTCTTCTTCTGCTTTTTGTCTTCTCTTGCATATTCTTCATAGTTCAGGTCAAATGGCACCTCCTCTGGGAACCCCTTCTTAGAATGTCCAGGACAAATTTTTCTGCTCTCTATATTACTCCCTTCACATCTCTTTCATGATCTTGATTAAATTTTTACTGTGTGTCAGATATAAATACACACACACACACACACACACACACACACACATACACACACACATACACATGCTTATATATGCATATATATATACACATATGTATACATATATAATACATGTAACATTCTTCATATCTGAAGTGGATAGTATGTTTTGTAGATACGATTGAATACATTGTGCCCATTTATATGCATATATATATATTCTTCAGATATGAAGCATGTATATATGTATATCTAATACATACATATATTCATTGTGCCCAGATTGGTATACATTTTTCTTCTCAAAACAGAACTTTCCGTACTGTGTCCTGTCCATTTCCCCAATTTGACAAGTTGGGCTAGAATATTCATCTTGCTTTTGTTAGATACAGATGTCAAAAGTATCAATATACTTTCTTTCCTAAGAGACTGTTCTTAATTTTGATGGTATCCAATTTATAATTTTTAAAAATGGATTGTGCATTTGATATAGTATCTATATTTTTGCTTAATGCAAACATTTTCTCATATTTTTTCTAGAAGATTTTTTGATTGTATAATCCTTTTAGAGTTACGCTTTATATATACAATACTGACAATTAAGTTTGCGAACTCATCCTAGAAAAAGTGCTGCATAATTCATTGCTGAATATCACCACAGTCACCTTTGAAGTGCTCCCCTTGGGTAGCTCTGCACCAATGCCAGTGCCTAGTCCACTCATCAAAGCAATTTTGGAACTCTTTCTGGAATGGCCATCAGAGCTGTCATCCGAGAATGTTGGAGTTTGAATCAGAGCAACGAACAAACATTAAATTTCTTGTTAAACTTGGCAATAGTGGAAGTGAAATCAGGGACATATTAGTTCAAGTTTATGGGGATATTACCATGAAGAAAATGGCAGTATACAAGTGGATTAAACTTTTTCTGAGGGGACAGAAAGCATCATTGATGAAGAGAGGTCAGGATGGCCAGAACAAACAGAATTGACAAAAACATTGCAAATATTCATCAAATTGTATGTCAAAATCATCAGCTTACTGTGAGAAGCATAGCAGACCAACCAAACATCAACAGAAAAACAGGAAAATCTTAAACGACGATCTTGGCATGAGAAAGGTGTGTGCAAAAATGATCCTGAAGGAGCTCTTGCATCACGACAATGCATCAGCTCAAGCAGCACTGCATGTGAGGGAGTCTTTAGCTAGTAAACAAATAACTGTATTAAACTTTTTCCTTTGTTCTTTTTTTTAGTCAGAATCTCACTCCATCACCCAGGTTGGAGTGCAGTGGCACACTCATGGCCACCCCAGCGTTCACCTGCTGGACTCTGGTGATCCTTCCACCTCCGCTTTCCAAGTGGCTGGAACTACAGGTGTGTGCTACCACACTCAGCTGATTTTTGATTTATTGTAGAAAGAGGTCTCGCCAAGTTGCCTGGGCTGGTCTCAAACCCGCAGGCTCAGGCAATCCATTCGCCTCGGCCTCCCAAAGTGCTGGGATTACAGGCTGAGCCACTGTGCCCAGCCAACTTTTTTCTTCTTTACCTGAAGATAAAGAAAATATTGAAAGGAAGACATTTTTATGGCATTCAGGATATCAAGGGTAATACAAAGACAGCTCTGATGGCCATTCCAGAAAAAGAGTTCCAAAACTGCTTTGATGGGTAGACTAGGCACTGTCATTGGTGTATGTCTTCCCAAGGGGGGTATAGAGATGACCATAGAACTATTCAGCAATGTGGTGTGTAGCACTTTTTCTAGGATGAGTTCGTGAACTTAATTGTCAGCCTGTGTATTGTAAAACCGTGACCAAAGTTATTTTTTCATATCATATGATTATTCAGTTTTTCTAGCACTATTTGTTGAAAAGACTGTCTTGTCTCCACTGAAATATCTTTCACCTTTGTCCATATTATATAGTTCTAGTTTCACACATTTTTTCTATTATCTACTTGCTTATCTTTACACCAATAACATACTGCCTTGATTGTGGTAGCTTCATAAAATAATACATTGTAAAATCAGAAGTCAGGTAATGTTAGTGTTCTAAATTTGTTCTTTTTTTTTCAAAGTTGCTTTGGCATTTCTAGGTCATTTGCATTTCTTATACATTTCAGAATCAACTTTCCTTTCTTTTTTTCTTTTTGCGTGGCACTCTTACTCTGTTGCCCAGGCTGCAGTGCAGTGGCATGATTATCCTTCACAATAGCCTTGACCTCATGGGCTTAGGCGATCCTTCTGCCTCAGTCTCCTATGTCATGGGGCTACAGGTACGTGCCACCATACTTTGCTAATTTTTTCCTTTTTTTGTAAAGACAAGGTCTTGTTATGTTTCCTAGGCTGGTCTGAACTCCTGGGCTCAGCGATTCTCCTGCCTCTTAAAGTGCTGGGATTGCAGGTGTGAGCCATCATTCCCAGCCTTCAACTTTCAATTTCTACAAAAAAAGTATATTGGGAGTTTGATTAGTATTCACTGAAACTATAGATCAATTTGGTGAGAAATGACATCACAGCAATATTGAGTCCAGCCGAGGATGGAATGGAATCTCTCTCTGTTTATTTAGATTTTTAATTTCTTTCAGCAGTGTTTTGTAGTTTTTAGTGTATAGTTTTTACTTATATTATGCCAGTTTTATCCTAAATATGTCTCTTTTTTTGAGTGTTATTATAAATGGTAATTTAGAAATTTTCAGTTTCTTATTGTTTATTGTTAGTAAATAGAAATGCAATCATTTGTTCTAGTAACTTGTATATAGATTTCAACATTATTTCTTCATAGACAGATAATCATGTTGTCTAAGAATAAAGTTTCCACTTTGGATGTCTTATATTCCTCTTTCTTCCCTTATTACACTGGCTAGAAACTCCAGCACAATGTTGAATAGAAGTGGCGAGAACAAAGATTCTTGCCTTTTTCTTGCTCTTGGGAATAAAGTCTTTCATCACTGAGTATGATGTTAGCTGTAGATTTCTTAAATATTTGGTAGAATTCACCAGTGAAACCAGCTTGGCCTGAAGTTTTTTGTGGGAAAGTTTTAAAACTATAAATGTAAGTTATTAAACAGATATAGGTCTAATCAGGCTATGTGTTTCTTCTTGAGAGAGCTTTAGCAGTATGTGCGATACAGGCAATTTGTGTATTTTTATCTAAGCTATTGTTTTGTTACAAACTTACATCTCTCTATTGATTTGTCAAAAATTTCAGTTAATATTGTGAAAAGCACATTGATTGATATACTATAATGGGCAAGATAAAACATCATTTACATTTTACTGATCTTTGTTCAGCCTGAAAATGTATGCTTACATCTATTCAACATCTCACCTTCTTTCTTATCTCAAGCATCCCCAAACTTGCCAGTTCAGCCAGTTCAGTGGAAAGCCTTTTAGAGAACAAATTCCCAACAGAAAGAGAGAGGTTATTCTCCATTTTACTTATACTTTGAATCAAATGGTCAAGAACTCACCTGCAGGAAGGAAAAGAGGAACTAAGTGGTGATTGTGTGTGTGTGTGTGTGTGTGTGTGTGTGATATCGTGCGATTAAACTTCTAGGCTCAACTTTGGTTTGTGTATGTTTGTTGTATTGTATGATTACACTTCTAGGCTCAACTTTGGTTTGTGGGTGTGTGTGTGTCTGCTGTATTGTACGATTAAACTTCTAGACTCAACTTTGGGACCCCCAAAGACTTTCTCATTAATAAAATGTAAGCATAAAAGCCAGAAGGAGTAAAGGGAATGAAAACATTTTAAGCAAACTGTGAAAGGGATAGGGTTGCTGGGCTTCACCAACAGCTCTTGTCCTGGTTGGCTTCACTGTCCGGTTCCATTGGGTCAGGATGGCATTTCTGGCCCCATCCCACTTTCCTGGTCCCATGAGTTGAAACTGGTATGGGCTACAAGGGCCAAAGTATGTCTTCAAGGCCAGCCGAGGATCAGTCAGGAAGAGCCTTGGGATGTTAGACTTGGTCCCTTTGAAGGAGCCCAACTCATCCATGTACATGATGCAATCTGTCTGCAAAGTTTGGCTCTGGCCAAACCTGAGGAAAGGAAAGAACATATTGGAGTGAGGGTCACAGTTGCAAAAACAAGTATTCATTGCTTATTTTCTGTTTCAGAAAATCAGCATTTTAGCCAAACCTCCAGTTATGGTCCCTTTTTTCCCACAAAATAAAATTTATTGTTTGTTCTTTGGCTAAGTGAACTGTTTTACTTCTCCTTCTTAATCTCTATCTGAATTTGGTGTAATTTTGGACTTTTGCCTTTGGCCACATGGCCTGAAGTGAATTGACCCTTGGGTTTAAGGTGACGAACTTAATTTACTTTTTAACACATGATTATTCTTTATTTGACATTGCCTAGAATCTGCCCCAAAGTTAGATTTTTATATTGGTTCACATAAAACTGGATTCATGTGTGGTTTCAATATTGCTATAATTTTCTAATATAAATTGTTCCATACTAAATAAAACAAAAAATATTTATTCCCAAATATGTACTTTGACAGATTTTGAGATGGCTATTCAGAGAGCCTGCCGACAGGAATGGCCCTAAAAAGTGGCCTTTTGGGGAAGAGACTGGTGTCTGTCGAGGAAACAAAGTGAAGTAAACAGCAGATGCAAATGAGGCTTTCTCTGAGGCCCCTGTTGTCCATCTAGGAAAGAGGAACTCAGGAGAAAGACTGAGTTATGCCACTGAAGATTTGACCGAGAGGTGTTTCCACAGCAACTCTCTTTCCAAGAGCTGCTGTCTGTCAGGCTTCATCCGCATAACAGGACAGCCTTCACTAGACACACTTCTCCCATTCACTCTCCCGTGTCCTGTGACACTACCTCCTCTAGAGCCCACAGAAACTAGGCCCCATGCCATTGTTCTTTGGACCCATTTATTTCCCCTGAAAAATCATTAACTTTTGTATCCCCCAAATCTCCCCTCTTCCTAATGAAGAGAATATTTAAGTGTCACCATCTGGCCCTGCTTTGAGTTTATATTTCGTATGATCCCATGTACATAATAAATCTCATTAATCTTTTGCTGTAGGGTGTGTTGGTTGTGACCCTTTATTATGGGGAGAAAAGAGACCACCTTGTTTTCTGCCCGCAACTTTTAGTTGGAGTGTGGCCTTTTGTGGTTTTAGAAACCCTGAAGAACAGTTTATCACGTAAGTGGTAAAATTATTTTGATTCCTTTTCTTTATTCCTATCAGCCTCTACAGAAAAGTGTGTCAAGTTGCATGAATTGTTAGCACATAGAAGCGCTCGTCTCTACAGCTGCCCTGTGATTCGGATGAGGTTGTGCAAGGGAAGTTTTGCTGACTCTTAGGATTTGGTGACTACCTTGTAGCATTCAATGTGAGAAAAATAGCTTGAGCAATCTGAGCTATGTGGGGTAGGCAAAATTCATCAAGCCCAGAGAGACTTGCAAGGGACTTCAGTCACACCATCTCCTACTAATGCCCAGAAGTGATTGTTTAAAGATGTTTTGTTCCTGACTAGCTGTCTTACCATTTATTTTTATGTTCCTGGAATTTGTGATATAAAGAGAAATGTATGGCCAATTAATAGCTTATGTTATTTTAATGTAAATTCTTAGCGAACAACTTGGGAACTGTCTCTTCTTTTTCTTTAAAAACCTATTTGAAGCCGGGCTCGGTGGCTCAGCCTGTAATCCTGCGCCTTTGGGAGGCTGAGGTGGGTGGACTGCCTGAGCCCGCGGGTTCGAGACCCGCCTGGGCAGCAAGACCTCGTCTCTACAATAAATAAAAAAATCAGCCAGGCGTGGTAGTGCATGTCTGTAATTCCAGCTACTTGGAAGGCTGAGGGGGAAGGATCGCCAGAGCCCAGCAGGTTGAGGCTGCGGTGGCCGGGAGCGGCCACTGCACTCCAGTTTGGGCGACAGAGTGAGACTCCAACTCAAAAAAAAATAAAATAAAATAAAATAAAAATAAAAAACCTATTTGTAACTGCTGCTAATTGGAGTATATATATTTGGGGCAACTTGAATTTATGCTCCTGGGTTGCAGTCCTCAAAGTTGGCCCAAATAAACTCTCTATTTATATTAGGTTTGCCTCAACTTTTTTTCCTTTAGGTCAAAATATCAATGCTTTGTTAAAGGTGTGAAAAAGAAAGCAACTTCCTATCTACAGTTGACTTTTGAACAATTCAGGGATTAGCGGCACTGACCCACCCATAGTCAAAAATCCACTTACAACTTTTGACTCCCCCCAAACTTTACTAATAGCCTATTTACTAATAACACAAACTTCAGATTAACACATATTTCATATGTTATGTGTATTATATACTGTATTCTTACAATAAAGTAAGCTGGAGAAAAGAAAATGTTACTAAGAAAAACATAAGGAAGAGAAAATACATTACTATTCATTAAGTGAAAGCGGATTGTCCTAAAGATCTTCATTCTCGTCATCTTCATGTTGAGGAGGTTGAGGAGGTAGAGAAAGAGGAGGAGTCGGTCTTGCTGTTTTGGGATGGCAGAGGCAGAAGGGCTAGAGGAGGCAGAAGAAGAGGCAGGAGAGGCAGGTGCACTCTGGTGTAGCTTCAGAAATATATCTGTTTGAGCTTTGGCTTCTTTATTTCTCTAGAAATGTTTCTACATGATACCAACTCTTCTACGACTTTCTTTCATTTCAGTGCCTGCGTCACAGAAGTGTCCATTGTTACAAAAGGTACCAAAGGCAGTCTTGAGAATTGAAATCCTTCTGCCAGATTGTCTAATGTCAGTTTGTTTTCTGGCACTGTTCTTCCATGTCTTCTTCCTCATTATTTGGCACTGGTTTGAAAGCATTCATCTCCGACGAGTCATCGTCGATGAATTCCTCTGGTGTGGTCTCCAGCTCTTGAATGTCTCCAAGACTCATATCTTGAAACCCTTCACACCCTCATCTGTTTTTTTCATATTCACAATCTTTTTTTTTTTTTTTTTTGAGTTGGAGTCTCACTCTATCGCCCGGACTGGAGTGCAGTGACCACTCCCAGCCACTGCAGCCTCGACCTGCTGGGCTCCGGCAATCCTTCCCCCTCAGCCTTCCAAGTAGCTGGAACTACAGGCGTGTGCTACCACGCCTGGCTAATTTTTGATTTATTGTAGAGATGAGGTCTCGCCAAGTTGCCCAGGCGGGTCTCAAACCTGTGGGCTCAGGCAAATCCACTCACCTCAGCCTCTCAAAGCACGGGATTACAGGCTGAGCCACAGAGCCCGGCTCATATTCACAATCTCTTTTGTGATTTCCTTGATTGGTTCTGTCATAAATCTTGTGAAGTAACAAACAACATCTGGACACCAGTTTCTCCAGCAGAAATTTATTGTTTTGGGTTTTATTTCTTTTATGACTTTTTCATTAACAACAATGGCATTTTTTTTGAGTTGGGGTCTCACTCTGTTGCCTGAGCTGGAGTGCAGTGGCACTATCAGGCTTACTGCAACCTGGGCTTAGGTGCTCCTTCTGTCACAGCCTGCTGAGTAGCTGGCAATACAGGTGCACATCACCATGCCAGACTAATGTTTTTAAATTTTTTTGTAGGGATGAGATCTTGCTATGTTGCTCAGGCTGGTCTTGAACTCCTGACCTCAAGCAATCCTTTTGCTTAAGCCTCCCAAAGTACTAGGATTACATGCGTGAGCCACCACACCTGGCCTACAATGACATTTTTAATGATGGAATCCTTCCAGACTTTCATGATGTTCTATTGGCCTTTTCTTCCATAGTATTGACAATCCTTTCCATGAAATACCAGGTGTAACAAGCCATAAAGTTTTGTGTGACCCTATAACCTAGAGGTTGAATTAGACACTTTGTGTTCGGGGGCAAGAAGACCACTTCAGTTGCTTTGGTGTTGAACTCATGAGATTCTCGGTGGCCAGAGGCATTGTCCAATATCTGAAGAACTTTAAAATGTAGTCACTTACTGGCAAGCTACTTTCTGACGTCAGGGACAAACCATTGATGATATCAGTCTAGCAAAAGGACTCTTGCTGTCCAGGCCTTCTTGTTGTACAACCAAAAGACTGGCAGCTGGTGTTTATCTTCTCCTTTCAAGGCTCAGGGTGTTAGTAGTTTTATAGATAAGGGCAGTCCTGATCATAAACCCTACTGAATTTGTACTGTTTGTAGAGTTAGTGTGTTATTTTCTGCCTTTAAATCTTGGTGTTCACTTCAATTTCTTACTAATAAATATCTTTGTGGCTTTTTTTTTCAGGAATAGAGCATTTTTGTTTGTATTAAAAATCTGTTCAGGAAGATATCCTTTTTTCTCAATGGTTTTCTTAATGGGAACTTGTCCATTGCCTCTTGATTGGCAGAAGCTGCTGCTTCTGTTATCTTGACATTTATAAAGCCAAACCTCTTTCTAAAATGTTCAAACCATCCTTTACTGGCATCAAATTGTCATTAAGTTGTCATATAATAGCCTTTTTTTGAATTATATTAGCTTCCATATATATGCCTTAATTATAGCAATCCTGTGCCCACATAAAAGTTATATTTTTAGTACAAAATAAAAAAGGTATTTCACAAAAAGCGCAGAGTTTCTATGTTTGCTGGCATAGGTGCAGTGATGGCGTCATTAGTTTTCTTTACTTTTTAAAATAATGGTCCTTATGCTGAATTGACTTATCTTGAAATGTCAAGCAATCACAGCTGCAGACCTCCCTCTGTACAATATATTAAGCATTCCAACTTTTTCTTGTAATGTCATAATTTTTCTCTGCTTCTTGGGAGAATTTTCAGCACCATTAGTGGTACTTTCTGGGTTCTGTGGTGTTATTCAAGGTTTAAGGCATTGCACTAAGCATAATGAAAAAAATTTGAAAACTGCGAGAGATCACTTTTTACTGTCATATGCAATTTACTGAAGAGATGAACTGCTCATGTGGAGATAATTAGGATCACAAGACATTTTAAGTGGATACTTGAAACACTGGAGCTCCCACAATAGCAATAGGAGGTGTCTACAAAATTATAGTAGGTACTACAATTAATTTATGCCATTATGACTTAATACTGCATCTTTAAATTTGTTTACATTTCCCTCGACTATGAAGTGCTTGTGTGCATAAATTTTGATGAATCCTAACTTTTTATAATAGATCTATATACATTTTATGGTAGTAAATGATAAAAATAGACTGGTATCTTACATATATTTTATGCATGACTTAGCTAATTTTTAAAATATATTTCTAGGCTATATGGTTAATCTGTGAGTTTTAAAAAATTGTCACAAATCTCCAAAAAAAAAATTTCCAATATATTTATTGAAAAATAAATATATTGACTATTGAATAAATACATTGAATAGGTGGACCCACACAGTTCAAGCTTGTGTTGTTCAAAGGTCAACTGTAGTCCTTTATGTTTCCAAATGTGACCCATTATCTAATTATTCTTTCAACAGATTTTGATATATAATTTGAAAAGGATTTACTTTTTATAGAAGTAATTTGCAAGAAAAAGTACATTTAATTATCTAGCCCTTAATTGACTTTATACAAATCTCATTATGTTATACTTGAAAACATATGTTTAAATAAATCAGAAGTGAATATTCTTCTAGTAGAAAATACCAGGGCAGGTGATGAAATTTAAGTTTTCATTTGGTTTTTCTTATGGCAGTAAACTAGATGCTGCTGTGCCATCTCCAGTTAGCTAATCTGCAGGCTGATGTGGCTGATTACAAAAGAACTGGGGAAGGCTATGGAATGGTTTCACAACCTCATCACTAGTACATTTTGTTTTGTTTTGTTTTGTTTGTTTTGAGTTGGAGTCTCACTGTCGCCCAGACTGGAGTGCAGTGGCCGCTCCCGGCCACCACAGCCTTGACCTGCTGGACTCCAGCGATCCTTCCGCCTCAGCCTTCCGAGTAGCTGGAATTACAGGCACGCGCTACTTTGCCCGGCTGATTTTTTGATTTATTGTAGAGATGAGGTCTCGTCAAGTTGCCCAGACGGGTCTCAAACCCGCAGGCTCAGGCAATCCACTCACCTCAACCTCCCAAAGCACGGGATTACAGACTGAGCCACCGAGCCCAGCTTACTAGTACATTTTGAGCCAGATGATTCTTTGTTTTGGTGGATTGTGCTCTGTATTATAGGATGATTAGCAGAATTCCTAGTCTTTACCCATAAGATGCCAGTAGCATACCCTGTCTATTTGCAGTGACCAAAAACATCTCCAGATTTTGTCAAATGTCTCCTGGAGGGCAAAAGCCCCGTTAGAGAGCCTCTGTTGCATTATGCAGAAGTGTGATAACTATTTACTAACAATTATTGATTATAGCGAGTGTCACAAAATGTGAACTCTGACTAGTGACAATATTATAGAACACATTTATGTTTTTCTATACAGTGGCATATAAAGGCACACTTTATGACTTGTTCTATTACCAAGTACGATTGCTTACCACTTGAGTTTCTTTCCCATCTTCTCATCAGTGTCATCCATCATTTCATTTGTGGTTGGCAAGGTACACGAATCTAGAAAAGAAATGGAGATTAAAATGCCGAAAAAGGCAATGACATGTGGCAAAATTTATTTAATATTTATAAGCTGCATTCCTAAATTTTTTTTCTGCATCAAGAGGAGGTATCTTTGATATCTTTTTAAAATTTTTATTTTTATTTTTTTTAAAGATGTAGGGTACAATTCAGGGTTAGGTATATAAACGTTGATTATGCAGGTACCCATGTTGATGAGGTGTGCCCCTCCTTCCCCTAGCAGTTTCCCTCAACTGCCAATCCCACCTCCCCTCCCCTGGCAGTTTTCCACTACTGCCAATCCCTTTCTTATAGTATTATGATAATTGTTCAAGGTCCGCTTATGAGTGCGAGCATATGGTACTCTGTTCATTGTTTCTGTGATAGATCACTTAGTATGATCAACTCTAAATTCATCCAAGTTGTTGCAGAATCCATATGTTTGTCCTTCTTTATGGCTGCATGATATTCCATTGTGTATATGTACCACATTTTTTTATCCAGTCCAGCTTTGATGGGTAACATGGTTGGTCCTGTGTTTTTGCTATTGTGAATAGAGCTGGAACAAACATATGTGTGCAGGTATCTTTTTTGTAGAATGATTTGTGTTCCTCCAGGTATATTCCCAATAGGGGAATTGCTGGGTCATATGGAAGGTCAATTTCTAGTTCTTTCAGAAATTGCCACACTATCTTCCAAAGAGGTTGCACTAGTTTGCATTCCCACCAGCAGTGTAGAAGCGTTCCTTTTTCTCCACATCCTCAACAGCATCTGTTGTGTGTTTTATTAATGATGGTCATTCTTACTGGGATTAGGTGGTATCTCAATGTGGCTTTGATTTGCATTTCTCTGGTGATAAGTGAGGCTAAGCACTTTTTCATGTGTCTGTTGGCTGCCCGTATATCTTCTTTTGAGAAGTGTCTATTCATGTCTTTTGCTCACTTTTTAATGGGAATATCTTTTTTTAAATGTCTTTGATAACTTTAGTGAAATGATGATTCACAGAAACAAAGACTTGAGAAGTTAATGGACCTTCTCCAGGAATGGCAAAGCTGACTTGCAGTGAGATCGTGACAGCAGAGATGTGTGTAGCTTCAAATCATTCAATCTCATATTTTTGTAATTAAATGGAAAGCCAAATCATGTGCACCTCAAGTGTATGAGAACTTAATAGTTTCTTCCTATTTCTTGTCTGCATCCTCTGACTAAAAATTCTCTCAAGAAATAATCTGGTAAAATGGTTCACTCTAAGGTACCTGGCATTTTAAATGAGATAATGGAGGGAAATATGGGATTTTAAACATCTTCCCTGCAGTTAGATAAGGTGTTTGAAGGGGCAGAAAAGTTTTAACTTTTTGCAAATTTCACTACACCACTGTAGATTCTTCTGACTTGTGATTGTAGCATATTTGCCTTTGTAACAATGGAAGAAGGTTACTGTTACATTTGCAGTGCACGAAGACTTCCTAGTCATTGTTAGCATTTTACCTCAATCTGGTAGTATCCTGCAATCAGATAGTTTCTGGGCACCTTACTAATAAGTAAGGAACCAGAATTTTTCTTTATTTCATATTGTGTCAAGATAGAGCCTGACATATAGTAGGTGCTCAATAAATATTTGCTGAATAAATAAATGATCCCCTATGTTTATATAAATTTCTTATGCATCTAATATTCCCATAAAACCTCAGAGTCTTGGCACTGTTGAGTCTTTCAAAATAAAAAGACGATAGAAGTATTTTATACAAGATTCCGTGACAAAGT
Source organism: Cephalopachus bancanus (assembly GCA_027257055.1). Classification (NCBI taxonomy): domain Eukaryota; kingdom Metazoa; phylum Chordata; class Mammalia; order Primates; family Tarsiidae; genus Cephalopachus; species Cephalopachus bancanus. Next base: position 622,444 of record JAPVLO010000796.1, on the reverse strand, counting down.
TATTTAAATAATGATATTTCATGGAGTATTTGAAATGGAAATTTACTTATACATAAGATTTTTTAGAAAACGTATGCATACATTCTAATGATTGTAACACTTTCTTCATCACTTATAGTATAAATTTGCATGGACATTATGTTAGATAAATTAAACCTATATAGGTCAAGATTTCGACCTTCAGTAAAAAGACACTTTCAATAATAATGATGATTAAGATGATTGGAGTAAATTAAAATCAATGTATTTGGGATATTGTCTTTCTTCATGTAATCCTCATATTTTAAAATTTCTTCACACATCATACTTGTACCCCTGGAAGACCATGGGGTCTAGGTTGGAGGGAGGGGAGAAGATTGTTGCTAGAATCAGAGAGTCCTGACCTTATCATTCTGGTATAAGTTGGCACTAATGAGGTTTCCAGCATGTCCCCCAACACCCGCCAGGACCCTTCCACTTTCATAGTGTTCCTTGACACTGCGGTGACCTTACTGCTGTCCTTTTCTTGCTTAAAATATTACAAAGTCCTTCCAAATCCCTAGGAGAAGCTAAAGCTCTTGAACACAGCTTATAAGGCTATACCTCTTGTCATCTGCCTCCACTTTACACCAAAATGTTTCTAGTTCTTTACACATTCCATGCTCTTCCTTGCCTTTCTGCCTTTCCACATACTGTTCCCTCTACCTGTTCAAATTCCCTTACCAGAACATCTCAAAACCTCCCCTAATTTGGCAACCTCCTATACTCCATTTTAGGCTTTGATGGGTAAAGGAGCACATCTGTCTTGTTCCCATTGTATCCCTAGCACAGTGCTTGGCATACATTAGGTGCTCAATAAAGGTTCATTGACAAAATGAATGAAAGACAGAATGGCCCACTTACTTGCAAATACTTTAGCAGTCCAGTGGGCCTGCAGGTCAGCTGTTGGGATGGCAGCCCCAAGAGACTGGACAAAGCCGATCACAGCCAAGGTTGGCTTCTCTATTAGTGGGGGGAAGATGCCTTTAAACAAGGTATTCATTGTTTCTGTTTTTGATGATGGAGTCATCAAGGAAGGGGTAGGCATAAGCATAGCCCGTTGTAAAGATGACAGAGTCAATAGCCTCAAACATGGTCCCATCCTCAAAAATGGCCGAGGTCTCTGTGAACTCCTTCACGCTAGGCTTGATGAACACGGCACCACACAGGATGCAGGATGGGAGCTCATCGTTGAACACAGGCTCTTTTCTCAGAGGACTGTGCAGAAATGAAAAGAAAATGTCTTTGCTGTAAAACACCTCATTCCCGAGAAATATCTGCAATAGCTCATAGCACAGAAACCAAATGAGCAGCTAAATACCACAGGGACCACTGAGCTCTCTTCTCTTGCAGCAATTCCTTTCTTAGATGAGAGTTAAACTAATTCCCAGACATTATAAAGTAGTCAAGACACTGGAAGCCGATAGCTCAAGTTCATAATCTAGCTCCATGTCTTACTAGCTGTTACGTCTCTGAGTTGGCTTCTTTTGGTGTTAAATGGAGAGGTTGATGGAATCTTCCTCCTGAGGCTGTCGTGAGAATTACAGTTATCCTTAAAATATTTAAATAATGGCACATTCAAGCACCATTATTCTAAGTTACTTTAAGGTCTTGTCTGATATGGGAAAATTGGATTTGCAGTGGTAGGATGTTTTATTGCCATGTTTGGTTTTCTTTCACTAACTGTGGTCACACACACAAAAAAAGTATAACAACTTTGATACAGCACTTTAGTTGCCAACATTCTAAAATAATATTATGAAGGATGACATTTTTCATTTTGACTCAATATTCCTCCAGGGATTCTGGAATTTCCTCCAAGTATCTCAGACACAAAGAAACTTTATAAATTTTGGAATGTCTCCATACTTTCACACTGTTTGCTATCTCTATAACTTCTCAACCTCTTATTTTATCTTGTAAGGTGGCAAAAAGTAGGTCCTAACAAAACACATTTTTCTCCCTTTCTCCCCATCCTGCTACCCAAAAGAGGAATGAGAAGGTGTCTTCAACAGTTAAGTGTAACTGGAACCCTTTTAAAAAGGGAGCTTAGTTCTTAGAATGAATGGATTTCCCAAACTATGCTTTAATTGTCTAAATGACAAAGCCAAAATACAATTTGCAGTTACTCTTACAAGACAAAAAAAAAAAAAAAAAAAAAAGAACTTAACCAGCTCAGGCTTTAGCACTTATATTAAACATAATTTCAAATGCACAAAATCAATATATTTTTCCTTTAGGGTTACAGCAGTCTGTAAGACTGAGTAGAATAAGGTTTTGGAATCAGGATTTGGCTCCTAAGCATGGTATTTGCTTTTCTGACTTGTAGTTCCTTCTTACTTTTTCTTGATCTGTTTCTCTAAAAACTTTCTGGGCCAGAAAATGAAAACTATTAATGAATCTTTTATTTTCTTACACACTTAAATATCCCTTCTCTATTGTTATGCTGATTTTTCTAACTAGAATGCCTTCCTAACTGGTGTTGATCTCTGTCTCTATAAAGAAGTAAATAAGTAAATCCTACTAATTTTAAGGGCCACATCATTTCTGTGAATCTCATTGCTTTACATGTTGCATGCCTCCTTGACTATCCTGAAAAAAATGTCAAGACTTCAGGGCTAGAAGAAATGTGCACTTTTGCTTTGAAATTTCATACTTGCCAAGACAAGTTGATTAAAACTACCTTGTTAATTGCTCTTTGGAAGCAAATTTTTAAAAATGTGAGACAAAGAAGAACCAATATTTGTAAAGCGTTATAGTCCACAAAGTAACTTTTATATATCTTTTAATCTTGTTGATTACCTTAACAATCTTGAGAAACAGGTATTATTATTGATATCCCCAATCACGCATAAGCATGGACAAATTATTTTTAAAACCCCCAAAAAACAAACAAACAAAAAATGTGAGTTTTTTTCAACCCTCAAAGTTATACGCTATGGGGTGTAGCCAGTACAAATGAATCCTGCATACCAAGGTGACCCATCTGTCTGCTCTATCTCTATTTTGGATTCCTCTATATTCTTTCTCCATTAGACTAATTTCAGTTAAGAGTTGCAGCCTGTATGTGGTCTCTGGGTGTATCCTGTCACCTGTGTGGCCCTTAATTTAATCCCACCAGCCTCAATGAGACAAATAAAGCAAGATCTAGAGAGAAATAATTCACTTGAACTAGTGCTCCATTGTTTCAAATGATAAATTATGTATTATTTGTGGTACCCATTTAAAGGCATCAGGCCATAGTTCTCATGCTTAAGCCATGTGTTCATCTTCTTGACATATAACCAGTCAGAGACGAATGAAGGAAGGATGTACCGGAGAAAGGATGCAAAGCGGGTAACGTACACCATATCCCAAGGATAGCTATCATCCCAAACCTGGCTCATGACCCAGGAACCACTTCTGGTGCTGATAATGACCTGGTAGGGAAAGGCAACAAAGATATCAACGTCACCATAAGAAATAGCAAGCATTACACAATCTCTGGGCACTTCCATACATCTTCCTCAGTATCCAGGTAGAAACGCTTTCAAGGGGTCTAGATAAATAGTTCAGAATTAAAACAAATAGAGGCAGGAATACCTTTTCACCACCATGCATGGCTGGTGCATAGTTGTTCAAAGAATTAGAACTGTATCTTTTGGAGCAAGAGAGCTCTGTTATTCAGTTGTGGCAGGTTTAATTTTCACATGTTTATAGACTATGATAGCAGGTCTTGGGGGGACCACACAATCCAAGGAGCCCTGGTGATGATGGCTGGTGATAGTCAGTGGGTAGGGTGGGGTTGATGTAGCTAAATCTTTTGCCAAAATTAAGCTGCAGAGAGCCAAGGGTTTAGTTCTGTTCTTTGCCCCTGGTCTCCTTTTCCAGTTCTCCCTACACACATGCTCCAGGATTCCCCCTGGACAACCTAGTTGCCACAGCACTGAAACAAGTCTAGCTGCTTGTCTATTTTACCATCTGCGCAAAATAGATTTTAACTTTGTAATAAAGTAAGGAAATTTTTAGTTTAAAAATATTTTAGCTTTCATTTATATCCATTTAAGAATTTATTTATTAAATATTTTTTTTCTTAAAAATATGTTGTTTCTTCAAAGCAGGAGGTATCACACTTCCAGACTTCAACCTCTACTATAAGGCTACAATAATCAAAACAGCCTGGTATTGATACAAGATAAGAACAGGCATATGGACCAATGGAACAGGATAGAGATTCCGGAAGCAAAGCCTCAATTTCTCAACCAACTTATCTTTGACAAAGTCTCCCACAACAACCACTGGGGAGAGGAGAACCTATTCAGTAACTGATGCTGGGAAAACTGGTTGACCACATGCAGAAGATTGAAATAGACCCCTACCTATCATCATACACAAAAATAATCTAAATGGATCAAAGACCTAAACCTAAAACATCAAACTATAAGAATCTTAGAAAATCCAGGAGACATCCTTATGGAAATTGGAACTGGCGACTAATTCCTGATCAAAATCTCAAGTGCCCATACCATAAGAGATAGATAAGCAAGTAGGACCTCAATAAACTGACAACCTTCTGGAAAGCAAAATAAATCATCAAGAGAGCGGGAAGACAGTTCACAGAATGGGAAAAAATATTTGCCAACTGTACATCTGACAAAGGCCTAACATCTAGGATCTACAAGAAACTCAAATGCGCTGAAAAGAAAAAAACAAACAGCCCCATTAAAAAGTGGGCAAAGAACATGAATAGATACTTCTTAAAAGAAAATATACAGGCAGCCAGGAGACACATGAAAAAGGGCTCAGTCTCACTCATCATCAGAGAAATACAAATCAAAACACATTGAGATATCACCTAACCCCAGTAAGAATGGCCATTATTAATAAAACAAACAGCAGCAGATGCTGGCGAGGATGAGGAGCAAAGGGAACTGCTGGTGGGAATGCAAACTAGTGCAACCTCTTTGAAAGACAGTGTGTCAATTTCTGAAAGAACCAGAAATTGACCTTCCATATGACCCACCAATCCCCTGTTGGGAATATACCTGGAGGAACTTAAGTCATTCTACCAAAAAGATACCTGCATGTTTGTTGCAGCTCTATTCAGAAACATGGAATCAACCAAGCTGCCCATCAAAGCTGGACCAGATTAAAAAAAAATGTGGTACATATACACAATGGAATATTATGCAGCCATAAAGAAGGAAAAACATATGGCCTTTGCAGCAACTTGGATGGATTTAGAGTCTATCATACTCAGTGATTTATCACAGAAACAAAGAGCAGATTACCATATGTTCTCACTCATAAGTGGACCTTGAACAATCACCATCATACTATAAGAAAGGGATTGGCAGTAGTGGGAAACTGCCAGGGGAGGGGAGGTGGGATTGGCAGTTGAGGGAAACTTCCAGGGGAGGGAGGCACACCTCATCAACAAGGGTACCTGCATAATGAACGTTTGTATACTTAACCTTGAGTTGTAACCCACATCTTTAAAATAAAACACACACACACACACACACACACACACACACACACACACACACACAAATATGTTGTTTCATTAAGGTTACTGGTCATGTATGACTCCACTTGGTGTTCTCTGAGAAGCCTTCGTTGACTTCATCCAGGCTAAGTTAGGTTCTCTTTTCAAGGTGCTGCTTGTGCCACACCTAATTCTACTGGAAGACTCATGACTTCCTTTTGTGATGGTCTGTGCACCTGTGACTCCCACCTTCACTCACTGACTGCTCCTTGAAGTTCAGGAACTAGCCTAACTTATGCCTGTATTTATTTTTAGTTTTACATAGTTCTGACACATGAGTGCCCATATTTGTTGAGTACTTGCTGTTGAATAAATAAATATTTTTTAGTAAAAGTCAAATCATGTGTATCTTTCAGATCTCCAGAGTGGTAAACACAAGACTTTTTGCATGGTAGGTGATAAGAAATAGAGATAAATAAATATAGTGCCTGACTAGGAACTACTCGACTTGGAAGTGATCATAGTATAAAATTAAAACAAAAAATACGTACATACACACTCACCTACACATACACTGATACACTTACGTCTTGCTCCAGTGGAATGTACTTCCTTACTAGCATGGGCCACATCACCTCGTACCACATGGAGAACGTCTCAAGTTCTCATTGATTTAAGGGGCATATGCAACGGGTGCATCTCTTGTGGTATGACATGGCAAATACCATCCTCCCTGCCTAGGTTGTGGATTTAGAAGAATAGCTCTATTCGAGGTTTATTTCCCCTAGCCCTTGTCACCACATACCTGTGGAGCCAGACGACTGAGCTCAACAGCAATGTCAGCTCCTGAGTTCCCCAGGCCGGCCACGAGGACCCTCTTCCATGTGAAGGCTGCTGGACTCTTATAATCCCTGCTGTGGAGGGAGTTGCCTAGAAACTGGTCCAGGCCTAGGTGGAACATGGGGAGTGGTTTAAGTTGATTTCCAGAAATTATGAAGAACATTTTTCAATGTGCTTTTTATGTTGATGATGATGATGATTTTATTATAAAGATGTGGAGCACAAGTCAGGATATTATTCCTATTTTGAAAGATGAGGAAATTGAGACAAAGAAGTTAAACGATAAGAAGCTAGCAAATTAAGGAGTGAGCCCAGGCATTCTGATCCCACACCGACAACCACCACTTAATGCCTGCGAACATTAAGTTTTAATCCTGGTTTCCTCCTGAACCTCCATGCTTGTATTTACCCTGGCCTACGAACATCGTTCCTGGGGAAGGGAACCCTAATATCTTTGAGTGGACTGTGTTCCTGTTGCAAGGAAGGCAGGAAGAATGGAAGAAAAACTCCATGTACATTGTGTTTATTTGACGTTTGCCACTCTTGAATAGTAACAGAATATGATACTACTCACACACGTGTGCGCGCACACAAATTACTGAGAATTCTGAAGTTTATTTGAAAATGTGGATGAAAATGATATTAGAAACTAACGTTTCTCCTAGAAATACGATAAGAGAATGTACCTTTTTAAAAAATACTTGGCAGCTGGATTCTATTTTTTTAAAAAAGTAATTTCTATTCAAAGACCCCATGTGCTGTCAGCACTTATATTTAAGTTGCTGTCTGTAAAATAAGAACTCTTTCTGTATGAGCTCTGGCTTGTAGATCTTTGATTTTTTAATTATAGGGGTGTAGGAGGCCAATTATTACTATAGCATACTATAGCATATTATTAGACTCAAAATTTGTTTCTCTTGAAATCTTTGGGACCTTAAGAATAATCATTATGCACAATCTAATCTATGTTTTGAAAGATGTTTTAACCTTTGATGTTAGCATGTAAGTCCCCAGATTATTATATAGTTTCCAAACTTACCAGGAAAACAATCCTTTGGCAGATTGGGATATACATGATGTCCTGAACAGATCATTACGGCATCAAAAACAGTAGATTCCTGCTGCCCATCCTTTTCAGTAACAATAACCCACTGGTCAGTGATTGAGAAGTTGGGACATTTCTTTATACTGGTAACCAGGGTCTTAAAGAAAACCAGAAAAAATTTCTTTATTTATACTTCTGTGTGTGCAGTTTTTTTTTCTTTCTTGCAGTGTTGCTGTGCAGAAAACAATTTTTATGAGCTCTTTCGGTCATGGCAAATATATGGAAAGATATTAAAACAGGAATCACAGTGAATCTTCAGTGTGATTCACAAGGAAATTTACTCACTGGGGTACATTTCCTTTTTGACATCAAGTGAGTTGATTTGGAGGCAATCACATTGAGTATTTTTCTGAATGGCGCCATGCAACGAATTGATGTCATTTGTTTTATTGTTCTCCTGTACCGACATGGCTTCCTCCTTCTCTGACAACATCTTCCAATTACTTATAAATCCAGGGATGTCTCAAGGCTCAACCCTTGGTCTCTCTTTTGCTCTGTATGAACATTCTCCCTCGAAAATATTAGCAACTCCGTGGCATGAACATACAGTATATTCAGCCTTGGTCTTTCTTCTGCTATCCAGCCTAGATTAACCTTTCCAACTGGAAGGCCACCTCATACTTCCTCAAATCTAGTATGTTTATGACTGGTCTACTTATAGTTCCTTCAAAACTGGGTTCTGATTTTCATATTTCTTTATTTTGTATTTTTTTTGATTTTCATATTTCTTTGAAAGATGACATGAACCTCCCAGCCATCCAAACCTCAAACTCACAGCTTGTTTTCCTTGTTATTTCTCCTTTCTTATCTTGTGTTTAAGCAATCATTTCTCTCAGACTCTCACTCTCTCTTCCTTTACATGACTGCTAACACCCCCTTGTTCAAGTCTTTAGCACTCCCTTTCACAGACTACTTACTGCAAGAACCTATAAACAGCTTGCCTTAAGCCTCTAATTTCCTACAGGTCATCCTTCACACTAATTGCCAGATTAATCTTTCTACAGAACATTGATTTCATGTTTCCTGCTCAAGGTTAATTCTGTTACTTCGCAACCTATAGGATTTATTTATAATTTTTAATGCTATAATTACAAGTCCACACAATTTTGTTCCAATGTACTATTTTGGTCTTATTTTCTGATATTCCCATAAACTCTTCTGGGACAGAGACTGCTACTTGCTTCCTCAATATCTATTCTTTCCTCTTCCTTACTAACAATACCTTGATTTTGTTTGGAGTGACAATGTACCCAGCAGAGAAACACATTTCCCAGACTCCTGCACAACTAGGATGGCCTATGAAATACAAGAAGACAATGTTGGATAGGCTTTCCAGGAGAGTTTGTGAAAGAGAAGCTGCATTATACAGGAGAACATCTTTTGTCCTTCATCACTTCCTCTTTTTCCTTGCCTAGAAGGTAGATGCCTCAAGCTTTGACAACTGTTTTGGACCATGATGCAAACTTGACAATGGAAGCCTCATGCTAAGAAAGGGTAAAGCTGAATCTTTGATGGTTGTGGTGCCATCACATCAGCACTGGTTATCTCCACTCTGAACTTCTTTTACATGGCTGTAAAATAATTCTCTCCTTTTTCAACCATAGACACCTGGTTTACTGATGTATGTAGACATATTCAATCCTAGCAGCTAGATCTCTGTCTTAACCTACTTACTTAACCTACTTAACCTACTTAACCTACTTAACCTACTTTTTACTTTTGGTTTGCTCACCGTTCTCCAAAAGAGTAGGATATTTTTCCACCTCTCTTGCTACCCACTTATATAAGATACTTACCAAATTCAATTCAAATTTTACCTTCTCCAGAAAAGTAACTTCCCCAGAAGTGTTGCCTCTTGCTTTCCATAGCATTCCCTTATTTATAAACCATAGATAGCGTTAAACAATTTTCCCTTTTGATTTAAATTTTTACTTGAACCTTATGACTTGCTCTCTATACTTGTTTTGCTCCCCAATTAGATTATAAGCTTCTTGAGGGCTGAGTCTTAGACCTTTTTTTTTTTTACATACAGTGCGTAGCACAATGCAAGTACATAATATGAACTTCCTCAATACTTGTTGATATTACTACTATAAATTAAAGCCATTTATACTATCTGGAATGTCATAAGTGAATAGAATGAATACATGAATGGAATGAAATGACAACTGGAAAATCGTATTTTAACTATACATTTGGAGCTACTCCAGGTAAAATGATTATATAAATACAGCCCCAATTCGTGTATATATAAACACACTCTGCATTTAACCAAAGTAATTGCAGGATTCCTAACAAATGTCAGGTTTTTTTTGAACCATGACTTCTTGGCATTAAACCCACAGATATGGACTAGAGAAATTTGGGTTATTTTCAAAACGTCAGAGCATGAGGATGGAAAGTGGACTGTGATGGTTTAGCAGTCTCCAACATTTTCCAAGGTATTTTAAAGTGCTCAGATACTAGTGGGGAATGATTTTAGGGGGGAAAAGATCAATGCACGAGAACTTTATAATCTGAACAAGCATTTGACTACTGAGGTGTCCAAACATTTGACTCTGATTTCTACAACCAAGGATTGTATCCTTACCCTTCTCTAATCCATACACAGTCATTTCAATAATACCAGTTACAAGGCCCCTACCTCAAACTGTATTTATCTCAAGAGATTCTTCTTTTTAGAAAAGGTCTTTATGTATTCCTGGAGCTTGCTGTGGTGCATGTAGTTTGGGTAATCATTAGGGAAAGGGAAGTCTGGAAAGCACATCATTTCTTTGGAAGAATCGGTGAATACAGATGCATAAATGCTGCCTCTGCCTTCTTCTGTGCGGTCCTAGGGAGAATAAGAAAGCTTACAAAGGAAGCCAGGAATGGCATTCCCTGCAGTGGCAGTGAATATTCTATTCTTGGTTGATGAAACCTTTTGAATATTACGAAGAATGAACAAAAAAGCTCTCTGCAAGATATAGAGTGGAAAGCCCTTTGCATGGTACCTGGCTCAGAACTGGAACGCTCTGCATGTGCAGCCTTTTCCTGCAGCTGCCCCTAGGATCAGCCCTGTCTTTATTGTCACTGAGAGTTTTATTTCTATTTACAGCACCCCCGTCTGGTTCTGATCTCGTAATCATGTTAAAAAAAACAAAACCCCACAACATCGTAAAAGAGGTTGAGACTGCTCACTTATCTGATTGCTATATGGAGTTCAGCAAACACTCCCTGGCAGCAGAGCCCTGCATTGCAGCAGTTCCCCAATTTAGGCACAGTCAGGATCACCTGGAGGGCTCCTTAGGCCATAGACTCTGGGCCCTAGAATTTCCCATTCAGTTGTCTGCAGTGGGGCCCAAGAATGTGCATTTCTCATAAGTACCAGTTGATGCTGATATTGCTGGTCCAGGAGCCACGCTTTGAGATTCACTGCTCTGTTGTCAAGAAATTCTGTGCTTGAAGAGTTCTTGAACGTACCCATTAGGGTTATTCATTTCTCACCAAAGAAACAGGAAACCAGAGGCCTCAGAACATGAGTTAAATCTTGGCACTTCATTTTAAAGCCACCGTGTAATTGAAAAGTGGCTTATTTTTGAAAAGCAGTCAAAGACTAAATTGAAAATAAACATTTCCCTCTGTTGCAATGTCAGGATAAAAGGACACAATGTGCTGCCTTGAAAACACATTTAAGAGCTGGCAACCTCTGCTTCCCCAGGTTCTGAAGGGACTCCGGTGCAATGGAGGAAAGGGATGGTGTGTCATGCTGCTGCTGGGTTCAAGATGTCTGTCTTCCTCCCACCCCAGCTGACCTCTGGAAGACAGAGACAAGAAATGTTGGAAAGGATTGTGTCCTGGTGGGAAAGCAGGGGCTGCTTGAGGCCTCAGTGTTTTTTCTGAACATACAATCTTTCTCTATTCTTGACTGCTGTGTTTCTCACAAGTATCTAAGCTCAGAGATTTTGACTTTTTTTTTAACCTCAATTTGAAATTTTTTGTGGAGGTCAGAAAAAGGATGAAGGTTTCTGCCTGTTAGGCTGGCAGACTGTCTTTCTCTTTCACCCACAGCCAGTGCCTTCTGTTGACAGTTGTGAGAAGGAGGGGAGGTGGCGAGGAGGTTTCTCAGCTGCACATTGGAAGGAGCGGGGCTGAGCTGTGGGAAACCAGAGATGTCGAGGCCTTGGAATATTTCCATCTTAAATCAATCTTTACTTTTTTCCCCTTGGCCCCAGCTAATTATAACTTGAGGGGAGAAGTGAATGTACACTACAGTTCCTTGGAATTATCCCTAAAAACTGTTCTCCAAACAACAACAACAACAACAAAAGCAAATGTATTATGTAACAACACACAATTGCTCCAGAGAGCATGCATTTTCATTATTTCAGTGTGAGGTGTTGTTTGAACCAGTAAGGAGGAAACTCATCTTAGACTCTGCCTCGGACTGAGAGAGCTTGCCCTAGAACCAGAGATTCAAGCAGCAGTGGCCATGTTACTACCATCTGTCTTGGGTTGTAGCTGTGTTCATCTCTCATCTTCCCCACTAGGACATAACTGACTTGAGGGCAAAGTCTGAGGCAAATTCCAGAATGTTGTGTGTGTGTCTCAGCAGTCTGCCTTGGTCTTCTTCCTAGTCCATCTGTTTACCAGTCCCATTTCTGCTTGTCTAAATATACCCTCAGGATCCTGCTCGAAAGTTGCCTCCTTTGTCATGACTTTGATGACCTTCCCGCTTACCAACTGCCAAATCATTTCTGCCTCCACCAATCTCCTTTTGTCTTTACTGCCCCAATCACATATTCACTTATATTATAGTTATTCTAATACTTTTCTCTGCTTTTAGAATGCTGTTTGGCCTCTCTTCTGCAGGTGTGCCTAACATCATACCCCTCACATAATGTGCTCAGTATGTGTTTGTTGAATCAATAAACGAATGAAGGAGTAGGAAGAAGGTTCGGAGAGTCCTGGTTCCCTTGCTTTCTCCTTTTGCAATCAAAATGATACTCACGTATTGCCTGTTGAACAATTTCTTATTATAGCAGCAATAAAATCTTTTGAGAACTTAAGGCACTATGTAAGAGTGGATGAAACTTAAAACATATTCACATTCAGACTTCTAGCATTTAAACCCCATTTGGTTTTTATTTCTCAGAAGAAACAAATAGTGAAAAGATCAGAATTATCAGGTTTCTGTCTTCTGGAACACCTTCTGCCTAGCGGAGGCTTGCAAGATTAAAGCTTATGTAACACGTTTTTCAAAAATCCCTCTCTAACTGTACATTGTGCCAAGCAACTTTTCTTAGAAAAGAAGAGAGTTGGGGCAGGTGGAGGGGACTAAGGTTTTGAGTCCCCACCAATTCTTTGAGTAGAATTTTGCTTATACTTACAACCTTATGGAAGAAAGACATTTCCTCTTGTGAGTAACCCAGAGACCCAGTCTGTATCTCATTGATCTGCCACTTATTGCTTCCTTAAATAAACTTTCTGATCAGGCTATGCTGGTTAAGTCATGGGTTCTGCCCTGCACACACCATGTTCATTGCCTTTTCTGTGGTTTCATGGGTTTCTGGTCTTGCCTATCTAGTTCTGCCACACTGCCAGTGACTGCATGGGTCTGTGGAGTGCCATTCACAGGCTGCAGTGGGAATGGCCCTCTCCAGAGTTGTGTCATACAGTGATTCTCTATTCTGCTTGTCTGAGGATATCCTTCAAGGTTCAACTAGTATCATTCCTATAGAAGTTTCCCTTGGCCTATTAACATTTCAGTAGTTCATCCTTTTCTTTTTTTTTTTTTTTTTCGAGCTGGAGTCTCACTCTGTTGCCCAGACTGGAGTGCAGTGGCCGCTCCCGGCCACCGCAGCCTTGACCTGCTGGGCTCCGGCAATCCTTCCCCCTCAGCCTTCCAAGTAGCTGGAATTACAGGCATGCGCTACCATGCCCGGCTGATTTTTTGTAGAGATGAGGTCTCACTGCCCAGGTGGGTCTCGAACCCACGGGCTCAGGCAATCCACTCACCTCAGTCTCCCAAAGGCGCGGGATTACAGGCTGAGCCACTGAGCCCGGCTTGTTCATCCTTTTCTAAAATCTCAAGGCACTTGTCAATTGAGTTGATGGTCACCAAGAGCTACCTTGTTGTAAAGTTCTATAATCTTTTATTAAAACTCTGAAGGCCAGATATATTTTGGACTGTGTAAATTTTTTGGATTTTTGCTCCTTAACATTTCTAGTGAGATCTGGTGTAGCATCTGTCAGACGCAATACAATTTCTGCAGTGCAACACGAAGTGAGGTTTAGTCTCATGTCAATTCAACTCATATTTTTCAACCTTATGACTTCAGGACAGCTTCTGCTCTCAAATGACTTTTTTGTCTATTTGCTATCAAAGGATTCTGTATTTATATTATGACTTGCTTCATCAAATGGAGTACAAACCATTTATGTAGAATGATTATGTCATAGTTCTCATCCCAGTACTGAGCACAAAACTCTGAAAGAATAGGTGCACAAGCAGCATTTAATTATTACTAATGAGCCAGTAATCCCAGCTACTCAATAGACTGAGGCAGGAGGATTGCTGGAACCCAGAAGTTCGAGGTTACAGTGAGCTATGATTGCATCACTGCACTCCAGCCTGGATGATAAAGCGAGACTCCGTCTCTGAAAAAAAATTACTAATGAGATGGCGGTGAACCATTTCATGATAAACTGATCACATTTCCCTGAACAAATATAAACAAAGAAAATTAAATTCTTGAAGAAACCAAACTCTTAATTACTCTTAGTGGAAAATAAAAATTAATGATGTTATAGCTCATGCAATAATACTTTTGGGGTTACAGAAGCAAAAATTAAACAAAAAGCTTTAAGATGATTATAAGTGTGGAATATATCAGTGTTGCATGTTGGGCAATAACTGAAACCAAGACAGATATGGTTACAAGATGAATGATGTGGAAACAATGTCTTCAAGCTAAAATATATCATCTACAACTAATCACAAATGCTGTAAGTTCAGGACAGAAAGACTAGAAGCTTCTCTAAACCTGCTTTTGAGATTTAAAAAAATGTGTTTTTAATTAGTATTTCCTGATTATATCATTTATACAACAATGAGCCTGAATGGCAAAGGCCATCATTTTTCTCTCTGGATTTGGGGCTGATAGGCTATTCAACAACCACACATACAATGCATGCAGCTATCATCTATGGTAATTTATGCCTAATAGACATAAGCAATTATAGAGTTCATATCCTGTTAGTATTGGAAGGCACATTAGAGGTAACCTAATTTCCAACTTCTATATTTGACTAATGAGCATTTAAGGTCTAAAAAATGACTTGTCTAATATCTATCTGCCTAGAAAACCTCAGAGTTGAAACTAGATCTCAGGATTTCTGACCCCAGGACCTCAGTCCAAGTTTGTCTTTTTTTTTTCTTTTTGAGTTGGAGTCTCACTCTGTCACTCAGACTGGAGTGCAGTGACCACTCCTGGCCACTGCAGCCTCGACCTCCTGGGCTCCGGCGATCCTTCTGCCTCAGCCTTCCAAGTAGCTGGAACTACAGGCGCGCACTACCATGCCCGGCTAATTTTTGATTTATTGTAGAGATGAGGTCTCGCCAAGTTGCCCAGGCAGGTCTCGAACCCGCGGGCTCAGGCAATCCACTCATCTCGGCCTCCCAAAGTGCTGGGATTATAGGCTGAGCCACTGAGCCCCCATCTTTTTTTTTTCAGTCATGTTCTGGGGATTTAAGAGCAGTAGAGAACAGAATCTTTTCAGTTACATGGGAAGGATGTTGTCTGTTTTTGGTTAATTATTGACATTAGTATCCTTCACAGTCTGGGGGTCTGGACTCTACCATACCCATGACAGTGCTTAATGAGCTGAAGATGTCCTTTTCAGAATGAGCCCTCTTGGTGTGAAGTAGTTTTGAGTGATAGGACATTAGTGTGATGGGAGAGCTTGGATTTTACTTTCCAGATCCGGAGTTTTGTGACCCACCTCTTAAATCTGTATTAGACCTGATCAGATGTGATTTGCACTGGAACTCGTCTCCCTTACTCTGGCATCCCAGTGATATGCCACTCACTGAGAATTTCTACAGGCCTCCAATGTCATTGCTTCTTTCAAAGCAAGTGGACTCCAGCCCCTCCTCCACACAGCACCGTATGGCAGCCAAGCCACTGACACCAGCTCCAATGATGGCCACTCTCTTGCCCATGCTTGCCTGTAAGAGAGTCTGGAGAAAACGTCAGAAGAGTGTCTTTAATACAGTTTTCCAGTAGGAATTATCAGTGGAGGTTTTTGTATCAGGATTTTCACTTTAGTATAAGACATCATAGACACACCTTCTCATTTATGCTCATTATTTTTACTATTTTTGTTATAATAAGCTACAAAATCTGGCTGCTTCTTCTGATTATTCAATATATCAACAATAGCGGAGTTAATGAATGTTAGAGCAAGACAGGCTTGAAGATCATCAATCCAGTGCTCTCAATTGCAAATGAATCTTTGGCATGCCAAATTAAAAATTACTTCTTCAAGGGCTCAGCACTAACAATGGAGTCAGAACTAGAAAGCAAGTCTGCATGAAATCCTCTGTACTAGATCACATCTCATTTGAATGCTCAAAGGGGCCTTACCTCTTAATCAGCCACCTTTCTCTCCCCAGAGAATCAGTAGTTCTCTAAATGCAAAAGAGAATGGTTTTTAACAATGTCTTTTGATATAAAAGTTGGGAAAGGGGGAGAAGCTATTATTCTTAAAGTAAAAATTCCCTTTTCTTTGGATTTTTCATGGTATAGAGCCCTGGTAAAATCTGGGACAGAAGGACTGAGTGTGGTAGGGATAAGGGAAAAACAGGGGAGGGAGTGAGTCAAGGAAAGAAAGAAAGGGGTGGGGAAGGGCAAGAATGAGGTCCTTGGTCCTGGTTCCAAAAAAAAACCACGAATGATATGGTCACTGGAGCTGTAAGGTGAAATCCCTGGGGGATTAAGGGACCAATGATTGTTTTACTTATTTTTGGTTTGGAAATGTAGAATATATAAACAAAGGCTATGCACCTGGACTATCATGAATGATTTGTTGTACCAACGGTGAAAAACAGCTCAATTTTCTGGAAACTTAGTAGGGCCTGATTTGAGGAACTAAACTAGTGATGCAGATTTTTAGGTCAGCCTGGGCTGGGATAGTGTCAGCTCAATGGGTCGGCCAGCCAAGCCCCAGAGAGGATCGTCAAGGGGCTGGTAAGCCTAGCCCCGGAAGTGTCAGCTCTAATGGGCTTGCAAGCCAAGCCCTGAGAGTATTGCTGGTTTGATGGGCTGGCAAACCTAGCCCCTGAGGAGTCTCAGCCTTGGAGTTTCGCCTTAGTCCGGCAGCTCTCCTGATTCAGCTGGTTCCGACGATCTTCTGCTGCTCTTCGGGTTGTGGTTCTTCAGGGTGGAGGTTCTTGTCTCATGTCCAGGAAGAAATAGGGACACGGACAGTCAGAAAGTGAGAAAGCAGGATTTATTGAGAGGACAGAGAAACTCTCGCAGTGGGAGGGGACCCTAAGAGGTTGCCCATCTGGGGCTGAAAAACTGGTGCTTATATAGCCCTCAGTCCAAGCCGATGGGCTAACACTAGCTGTGGGCTGTAGCTGTTCTGATTGGTCTGTATTAAGGACCAATTGGCAGGAATTAGGACTAATGGTGAGTCGATTGGTTGCTTTTCGATCCCAGCAGTGAGAATCTAAGTTCTAGCTTGAGAGGCTTGCAGGGAGTTTGTTTACCAATGCTGAGCCTGAGAGGCCTGCTGGGAGTTTATTACATTGTTACCAGAGGACCGGCCTGTCTGTCTGCCTAGACTTTTTTTTAGCTATCTTTTGTCTCATTAACTCTTGTTGATGATGAGTTTGTAAACAGAGCTGTGAAGTCACTGCATCTTGTTTCTGGCTCCCTCTCACTTCTATATCTGCCCTTCCTGCTTCCATTTCTCTTCTTCCTGTCATTTCTTTTACTGTACTGAGTGCCTATCATATGTCAAGCATTATAACAGCCCTGGGAGGGCTCAACGATGAGAAGACACAGTGCTTTTCATCTAGACCCAAGCAGTCTAATGGAGAGAGGTGTGATAACATTACAGTGGAAGTATGGTTCAATGCAGTGTTGGCACTCAGGAAGGAGTATCTAGGTCCCCCTGGAAGAAAAAGAAGACAACCTTCAAGGAGATTGAGAAAACAGCTGAGTTTTGAAGGAAGAATAGATGTTTGTTAGATAGATAAAGAGCAAGGAACACACAACAGGCGAAGAGGAAAGTGACAACTGACTCAGTGTGACTGGACCATGGGGTTGATGGGCTAGCAGAAGATGTGTTAAACATGCAGGACACAGATTATGAAGGATATTAAAGTGTCACACTCACGGGTGTGGGTTCCAGCCTCTAGATTATGGTGATCTATTAAAAAATGTTGAACAAGAAAGTGACAAGGTCAGACAACATCAGTTTTACATGAGGTGACTAGAATCAGGTGATAAAAAGTCCAGTTCATTATTTCAATAGCTGTGCTGTAATTGTCCAGAGATGACTCCCTGACCCCCATCTGGCTTCTTTTTGCCCCTCCTTCAGGGAATAACTTCTGGCCAAGAATATGCATATTCTCAGTAACCAGTCATGGTGTGCAGGTAATTGAGCAGAGATGAGAACAGTGTGGGAGGCACCCTTACTGTGATTGTAACAACTTTGTAGCAAGTTGAATAATTAACTTGCTTGATTGTAAAACTGCTTGCTGTACTGTCCTGCAATGTAAATTCTTTCTTCCTCCTGTAAGTTCTAATAAATCAATGTCTGTCTCTACTGTACCTCCAGGTGACTTCTTTGGAATAAATAAAGAACCTTGTACACAACCTCTCTCAGATTTTGGGTTGCTGTGTTTTAATAGCCTAGGCCAGAGATGCTGAGGATCTAAAGTAGAGTAGCATCAGGAGGATGGAGAATAGAGGCAAGACATAAGAGATATTTGGGAATTACCTATCTGGGGATCTGCTGACTGATTGTAGGCTTAATGCCTCAAGGAAGGTACTACAATGTTATGATTTATATACATATGAGGGGGACACCCCAAATATGGATTTTTTTTGGAGGGCAGGCCCCTTGAAATACAATATTCTCCCACAAGTTAAGTGTTCTAGGAACCCATTGTCATCAGTGTACCAGCTAGCATTGTTGTGAGAGACTGTGTTCGGTTTCAGTGAATTGTTTTTGGAGGCGCTTTCAATGCATTTGCCCATTTCATGATGAATGATTTATGAGTGCACATGCCCAAACCACACTTAGTGTTAAGCAGTTTTTCCCAAAAAATAGCATGGCCTCCATGTCTCACCTGATCTTGCCCTGAGCAACATTTTTTTTGTCTCCCCCCCCCAAAAAGGCAAAAGACCTCAAAGGAAAATGTCTTGCTGATGTGGGAGAGATGAAACAAAAAAACAGCAGAAGCACTAAAAGGCATCAAAATTGACTAGTTCAAAAACTGTTCTGAGCAGTGGAAAAAGTATCTTGATAGGTGTATTACATCAAATGACGAGTACTTTGAATGTGACTGAAGTTTAAATATATAAGAATAAATACACAATTTCTTATAAATAAATTTCAGGTTTTTTTGGGTCCTACCTTGTATATGCATGATTTAGTGCAGAAAGTAGAAGCCACTTTATTTCACAAAAAGGCTATAATACAAAGGATTAGTGTGTGCAACAGACAGAAGGACTGAGGGAGCAGAAACCAGGGAGTTGCCACAGGTCTGGCGAGGTCACTCTATTGGAGCTATCATCCAGAGGGCCTCCAACTCGTGAACTGGGGGGACATAGAGTTCAGCTAGTATGAACACATGTGTTGGAATGTGTTTTCCTATCAACACAGCCATGGAAATTCAGCCTCTGCTCCCCTTTGCCTTCTGAACCTAGACGTCTATCTCACTGGAAAAAATCCGATAGCTTCTGAGTCCTGACTGCAAGGAAGTCTTAGAAACATGGTTTTGAGCTTTTCAGTTCTTCTTGTAATACAGGAA
This sequence comes from Cephalopachus bancanus, assembly GCA_027257055.1. Lineage (NCBI taxonomy): Eukaryota > Metazoa > Chordata > Mammalia > Primates > Tarsiidae > Cephalopachus > Cephalopachus bancanus. The sequence continues at coordinate 602,986 of JAPVLO010000796.1, read as the reverse complement.
GGAGCCCAGAAGGGAAGGGACCATTGGTCAAGTGTCGCTAGGCAGTGTCTAGCACAGTGGATGATGTGATATTAAATGAAAGCCAGTCCTGTTTTCTCAAAATATTTTAAAATATATTCTTCTCTAATATTAATATAGTAAAAACTTAGTGATTTATGTCTTAGATTGTATATTTTAGGATAATTTTTATAGGACTTCAGATCTCTCTTGTGTAAAATGAGCAAATTAGTTGTGATATGACCGACATTCCTTTCAACATTCTGGGAGTCTCTTTGTTTGCTGCACATATCTCAGCACAGCTTTACAAAGATAGGAAATGTAGTTTAAAGCCAATACAAGTACATTTAAACTGTTTAAGAGGATCCTCCTTATTCTTTGTATTCCCACTGTCTAAAAGCTGATTTTATTTGGGTGTTGAAAGGTACTTGCTAAATTGCAAATTTCAGCAGATGCAACTGGGAGTAAAGAGGGTCGAGAAAGGAGTACTTGTGAGAGGATCCTTGAAGTGGATCTCTTTGGAAACAGCTACTGGTGTGCTGTGTCCCTTTTTCATCAAAGGAATAGAACCAGAAGTCCTGTCTCTCACTGCAAGTCTAGGAAGGGGGGCTTGATGATATCATGTGGATAGCAGTTGAGGGCCCAGTCTACCTGATCCCTGCTAGAAATTTAGAGAATGAGATGCTGGCTGGCAAGTGGTGAAAGAGAGTTACATTGCATTGGGATTGGCCTGCATTCCCAGAGTTTGTTGAGGTTTCCTGAGGGTATTCAGGTTTCCTGAGGGTCAGAGGTGAGCCACCTAAGAGAGAGCTGATGTAGGGTCATGCTACATCTTATACCTCCTCAGTCCACTAGAAACCACCCTACTAATCTCTGCTTCTATTAGTTTGCCTTTCTTAGATTCTGCATGTAAGTAAAAATGAGCAATATTTGCCTTTCTGTGCCTGGGTTGATTTCGCATAGCAAAATGCCTTCAGGCTTATCCATGTTGTTGTAAATTGCCGGAGTCCAGCGCCAGCAGGTCAGGGTTTCCTGAAGGAGGGACGGCATTGGCGCAGGAGAAAAATCCTGGACACCGACTCTGCTGCAAGCAGGACAAATGCCGATTTATTGTCTTTTTCAACTCCTTTTATACCCTAGATTTTGGCTTGAGACGAAAACATGTTTTTTGTTTTCAAGACAATCAGTTTCAATTTAATGGACCAGACAGGCAATGTATCTTTGTTCATCCTGTTTTGATCTTAAAACATTATCATCCTCAATATTAACTATAAATTTTATAAACTCCTAACATTTTTTAATGATTACCATTTCTTAATGTCCATACAAAACTTACTTATTTCTATAACTATTACATTATAAATCACTACTAGTTCTAAGCACTATAATTATCACATAGATTAACAAGTCACACCTGTGACCTTCACATAGCAATTTACAACTAGCCAGGGTAAAACAACATTTTCAAGGTTTCTTAGCCGCAAGTTGGCCTGACTAGTTTTCCATAATGTCACACCTGGTATTTAAAATCTGCGTCAGTTATCACCTGCCAGGGAGAATGAGCTTCAACATTTGCAAAACAAAAGACCTCTTGGCTCAAGTCACCTTGGTCACAATCCCTAACCAGAATTACAAGCATCCTTAACAAAGGGAAGTAAAGGCAAGGGTGCTCTAATATTTATGTGATTGTTAATTTTTTAAGCATAATACACCACATGTAGAAATTAAGAAATTAAGTAAATGTAATTTTTGCATTGGCACTTTTCCTAAAAATACAAACTGTCAAATTTCTCCAATTAGTCGCCAATCAGAAGAAAGAAAATCTTACAAGTAATTATCTACCCGCACATGATATTTAAAATCTCTATTGATAATTTCCTGGCAAGGCCAGTGAGTTCCTTGACAAGCATTAAATTGAGCACTTTCTGATTTTTTACAATTTTCCCAACTACAATGTTTAATCAAGTGATTGCATGGTCTAATACCAGGAAGCTGGAGATGTGGAAACCGAGGGAGGAATTCAAATGAAGGGAAGGTAATTTTTTCATGAATTCCCCTCTTGTCTTTTTGCAAGGGGTAGTGGAGACGTGCGTGGAATTTTGTTTTCCATCCTCAGAACTTTTTGGCTGCACTAATAACAAAAGTAGCAGAAGCAAGTGTCTCAGCTGCCCAGGTTCACTTTGCAACCCGGGGTCTTCAGCCCCCTGGACTTTGTCAGCAGGCAGGCCTCCATGGCTGGCTTCCAACAGTAAATGACAAGATTTTCTTCATTTTGAAGGCTAAATAATGTTACACTATAGATGCATAACACATTTTCTTCATCCATTCATTCACTGATGAACACTTAGTTTGATTCTATGTCTTGGTCATTGTGAATAATGTTGTAATGAAAATGGGAGTGCAGACATCTCTTTAACATACTGGTTTCATTTCCTTTAGATGCATATTCAGAAGTAGGCTTGCTGGATCATATGGAAGTTATGTTTTAATTTTGGAGGATCCTCCATACCATTTTCCACAACGGATGTACTAATTTACATTTCCACTAACAGTGTACCAGGGTTCACTTTTCTCCATATCCTCACCGACACTTAATATCTTTCATCTTTTTTATATCAGCCATGCTAATATGTGTGAGGTGGTATCTCACTGTAGTTTTGATCTATAGTTCCCTGATGATTAGTGATCTGAGTATTGTTTTTTTATAGATATTATTTATTTTTAAATTGTGGGGTACAGTTAAGGGTTAGGTATACAAATATTCATTGTGCAGGTAACATTGTTGATGAGGTGTCCCCCCTTTCCCCAGACAGATATTGACTACCATTTCCCACCTCCCTTCCCCTCCCTGCCCCCCCCCAGTTTCCTCCACTGTCAATCCTTTTCTTATAGTATTATGGTAGTTGTTCAAGGTCCACTTATGAGTAAGAACATGTGAGACTCAGATCTTTGTTTCTGTGAAAGATCACCCAGTATTATAAACTCTAAT